>VOMN01028317.1:0-53740 GCA_014899125.1 Orchestia grillus | reverse complement strand
TATGCACACCCGTGTTATGTGCACACCCGCGTTATGTGCACACCCGCGTTATGTGCACGCCTGCGTTATGTGCACACCCGCGTTATGTGCACGCCTGCGTTATGTGCACACCGCGTTATGTGCACGCCTGCGCATATCGCTGCACCTCAAAAATTGCTCTCCGGTAGAAATGTTTCTCGAGCTTCATTTTTTGAGAAAGCTCTAGAATAAGGTCGTACGGAATGCTGGATATGTTGCGTTTCTACGAACGAAGATTTCCAATTGACAGAGGCTTTCTAGTCTAAGACAAATATTGACACCGAGCAGGAATGTTGTCTGTGAAAATATCGATAAAGATTTGCTGAGATGCCATGTGTCTGAATACCTGTACGACAGAGTAGAAAAATGAAGGTTTCTCAACAGTTGTCGGACTAACCATGCGTTTGGGAAATTAACTTAATACGAGTAGATTTTTAACTGGTTAAGTTTACGTGAATGCTATTAGCACTTCATTTCCTTGTCTTATTTTATACTAAAATTGAAAATTGCGCCTTCAACCTCTTTATTTTAGGTAAAAACTTACCATGAAGCTCTCAAGTACTGTTCTAAATTTTATCACAAGAATTGTAGTTACTTGGATAAATTTTAGTTATCACGCACGAGACAAATTTCTTTTCTCAAATTCCTCAGTTACCTAAAATACTATTAGTATTTTAAACTTATTAGTAATTAATACAACTTGCATAGGGTCTAATGCCTCTAATTCGATAAGGGATGAGCTGATGGGAGATCATTTGGACGACAGAGACTTCAACGCAGATTGAGTAGTGATCCAACTGCCCCTTCGTGCTGTTGTCGCGTTCGCATTCTTGAAAGTGTTTTTCAAGCGAACATTTTGTGAGATGTGGATACTCTAGCTTCCAGATATTATTATTGCATTATACCCTCGGTGTCATAAATGATTGTAGTCTTAATTAAAAAGAAGTTTTGTTATTCTTCTGCAGGATAATTTCATGTCCCTATTCAATACGTTTTCCCTGCCGTATGTACCCATTTTTGAGCGTCTCAAATTGTGTACTTGTACATTAAACTATACATAATTTACGTGGTTACAAAGTAATGCTCAGCAGGTGTTGCCCTGAATATGAAGTAAGACATAATTTACCATTACTAGTATATTACAACCACGAAATGCTCCAACGAGATCTACTCAACTGTTGTGACAGATACAAAAAAATATTTCGTATCGCTAACTTAAAACAACTACGAGCATTAATTTTTACAAATTCTGCATCAAATACTTAAACTCTAAACTCTACTTCTATGCTTGCCTCAAGCAATTTGCGTGTAGGTTTCTCAGGGAGTTCATTTTTTTCTTGAGGGAAGGAACTTCACTGGACTCTGAAAGAGCTTTCCTAATGGGCTACACGTGGTGACGCTGCAGAAACGTTCAAATGCAAAGTCATGCGTCGGTCGACTCACTTTCTCACTAGGCTCTGGGCGACGCCTTGTTCATTGTCAACGCCAGCCCTCAAGCATGTCTGGTAATGTCTTTCCAGCTGTAAAAATATGTCAAAACAAACACTCCAATGACTCCGTTTGTGCTTCATCGAGCGTACAATCGTTGGTTTGAACACCGGTATCGGCAACAACGCTGTTCGATTTTGATTCTTCAATGGAATGCAGTATGCGGGAAAATTCTCACCGACTTTATTTGAGTTTGGACTCGTGGGACGAGCCCTGCATGCATATCAAAGATGATTTTTCGCAAAAAGACAGACTTTTATAATATTAGTCATATAAAATTGATACCGTATGTATGCGATCTCGAGTATTGTGTTTTTGTCCTTGTCACGCCTCATTTTGGGAACAAATCCTTTTCAGTATTTGAACATAGTCTCTTTGCTTCATTGTTGACAAAGTTTTGTCAAAGCGTCGACGGTGTCCCATCAAATAAAATCAAACCTGACCAACTGCGTTCCCGCACTGTTTCAATACCGCACCAATTGTCGCATGCACTTTCCCTGGACGAGCAGCAAAGAACGAATATTAGACAAAACAGCCAAGAAAGCGATGACCAACTGTAACGGCGATGCTGGGCAGCAGGCCAGACAGGTGACGTTCTGCGCCTGCTCATGTCGGGCTCATCAGTTTCAAAAAAGCCGAGATGGCCGTTCAATGTAGTAACGAATAAAACCCGGAACTGGGTATCGAGCATTCCTAAAAATGGACACAAATATAAAAATTCTCGATAAAAATGCATGTCGTCTCTCTGACGTGTAACTGAACTTCTTTCAATACGGACCATTCTCTAAAAAATTCTATTTGCCCGCTATATTGTTGAATCCCAGACCAGACAAGGCTTAATATTGCTGAGATTTTCCCTGTGGTGAAGCTTTGAAAAATGAGGCAAATTACACAGCATACCGCTCGATTTATTGCTCAATTCCTACCTCTCATATTTGGTTACAACGCATTCTGCCAAGGAGTGTAATTGAAAGTTATCTTGATTGGGTCATTTTTAAACTCGTAAACTGCGTGTGTTACTCCGCTCTCTACAGAAGGAATAGCTTAGCTTGTAAAATGGGAGCATTTTTTGCCGTAATGGATAGGTTTTTTGAGGAAGTTTATCACTAATTTTGTCATCGGGTTTCGTTTTATGAGATCAACGAAATTCATTCACTTCATTATTGTTCACTATGTATGGATATATCACCGAATAATGCACAGTCCTATTGAAGAAGCACGATAATCTCGCATGTAGCGAAAGTTAGATTTCATTTGATCGCATTAATGATAAACAACCACATTCGATTGCCATAAATTTCTCCCTCTTCGTTTTCTGCTTTCATTTTGGTGATGACAAAAAGCCTGTTTCACTTCATGCGTTCTGCGTGGGAACAGAACTTGGTCCGTTGAGCCCTACAGCGAAACGTGATCAGATTAACTCATGTCAAATTCAATTGTGCTGCGGACGTCAACTTGGACGATATCTTGGCGACAATAAAGGCCAAAAATTTTCGAACGCTGGTGAAGAGGCGTGGATTTACCCAACTCAGTGAATAACAAGCGAGGAGATATGTAATAGCTCTTCTGTTACTAATCATAATTTTTTGTTGTTATTTTCTACAGTGTGGCATTGAAAACGATAATACATGCACTATGTACCATGCTTTTGCAGGTCATTTCATTTGAGAATGCATACGTTTCTATAGATTTACTGTAAGACAATTTACTTGCTACCATCATCTTTTTCCTCTGACTTTCTTTGCATTACCTAAAGTTCAAGCATCACTTTGAACGTAGGATAATTCAAGATTTATGACGTGCGCAGCGAGTAATTTTGACCTGCTGAAAATTCAAACAAAAACGTCCTTTATGAAAGTATTCTTTCTCGCCATCCCATGCATTTTGAGACAGAAATCCAACCCTCAATGTGTGTCAATTGAGGTGGGATGCGAGCAGTAACATGCGTGACGACACGGCTTCTCAATGACTCTGCGTTGAAAATGACTAGGTATCATTTCCAAACCCTAATAACAGTTCTTAGTGCCTGCTCCCGCGTGTGGAGCCTCCAAGCCTATCAGCAATAAGCGTGTGCCTTTACTGCTGCTGTGTTGCGGCGAGTGTAGTGATCTCATTAACTGTACATAATAGATTCGGGCGCGCTCAGCGTGTCCCTGCGAGGTGCTTGGTGTAATGGACACGTTCCGAGAACACAGGCTTTATCATCGTTAACTATTATGTAAAAATATCCAATGTTCTACTTTGGACTTTTTATCAGCAGTTTTCGTTTGTGTTGCTGAACAATTCGGACTTATTTGATGGACAAATAATGCTATGCACTTTTTTCAACTAATACAAACGGAATATTTGTCCGTTTGTAGGGAAGAGACCTTCATGACGTTCAAACCATATCGTGCTAATGTTGATAATCTGTACTTGTAAATTCCATTGTTTATTTAGTCCATGAGTCGAGTCGGGCCATACATACCGGGAGATACTACAAGTGAAATTCTATATCCCCAAATTAAACGACGTTACAATAGCCAATCAGCATCATAGATTGAACAAATGTACGTAAAGCAATAAATGAAAACCTACGCGAATAAACTGTTCCCCAGTCGATCAGAAGTAAGTGCGAAAGGGTTAGTGTCCAATAGCACATCATAATGAAAGTCCCCGTGCGACCAAGTTCTCAAGAGAGCTGTCATGTTTGTTTACAGGACATCCTTAATTCGTGAGGCGACTCAATTCTACTTAGTTGTCACGAAACGTCTCTCTTCAATTGTGAAGGTCGTAGACGCGCTCAAGCCTTAGAAGCGCACACAGTAGACGGAGTCTAGAAAACTGAAAGCTTTTTCGTCACATACAATCCCTTCTCGCCTTGAACGGATACCGTATGGGTATTGGGTAAATTACCGGTTATTGTATTTATTGTATTTCATAGTGAATAGTGAATTGTATTGATAGACACTCTGATCACCTGATCAAAAGGGGCTGTTGTGACCACCGATAAGGGCACTCGGGATCCTTCAAAATTTGTCTCTTAATCTTGTACTCCGACTCGTTTTTTCTCCATAGGAACACTAATGTGCAGTCGTTCACCTTCGTTTCTGAATGGATTTTTATTTACGCATGAGAGAACAAATAGTACGAAGGACTGCGTGCCTTACGCAGTGCTATTCTTCGTAGCACTGACATTTGAGAACAACAAAAAATATCCAACGGACAGCGGGAGGCAGTCGATTTCCACCACCTCCTTCATCAATGAGACGATACTTTGCTGAGTACTAGAAATGAGGTTCCCAAATTTTTCCTTCTGGCGTATCCTCTCACTGAACAGTACATTTTGGTGCAAATAGTGTTTGAATTTCTATTCTTGTAATTTAACTGTTGATATGTACGGGATGCGTGTAAATGTAAGCCGCCAAAACTGTCCGTTCCTCCTCTCCTCTTACCCCTCAATTCCAAGAGCTCAGGAATCGGAAATTTAAGCGTGTACAGTGTATTTGTTAAGAAACAATTAGGTCTTCGAAATGCGATATATATTCGTCTACTACGTGTTATACGGCGTCATTTGACCTTGTCTTTCTCTTTTACATTGACATGCGATGTCCTATTACGCTTCTAAAAAGCGAAACTAGGAGTCGAAAATATTCCATTTTCTGTAACTTGTTTTGTTTGACTCAGACATAGATGTTCCATTCTGCAGTCAAAGCTCTCTGTTCTCACGATAAGCTCCAATGAAGCGGGGACTAAATAGAGGCAGCTGCAGCATGTTGTAGCATTGAGAATATTACAAGCTTTTGTGGCACTTTCATCTGGAATCCACCCACTTTTGTTGATAATATCATTGCTACGTTCGATTCGGCTTGTGTTCAGTTTTTTGTTCATGATCGTAAAGCCCGGTGAAAGCTTGTTATCAAGCTCCTAAGAGTGAATGTTATTCAAGAAACAATTCCAGCGGTCAATTGAATTCACGCTGTCAAAAATTCATAGTATTATTCGTAGTCACAAAGCGCCTCTTGGCATGCAAATGTCATAATATTAGCACGCAAATCCAATTCAATGCAGTAAAACCGTTTGTGTTTGTTCAATGGAGCACAGCCACAACAGATGCCACAAAAACTATGTCATGAATTTTGGATCAATTTATGACGTCTACGAGTAATGGGTTGGTAAAATTATTCTGCGCAAAATGACTTTCGGGTCAACTTTCTCAACGGCAAGAATGTAAATTTCAGAATTGTGATGCGTCGAGGCGCACAAACAATGTCGTCGAGTTGGTATTCTTGTAGAAAATCAACTGAATTACGCGAGTGAACTCTGTGTCTACAAAGCGCGCATGTGATGGAACAGCACGCTCGAGATCCGCTGTCAAACACAGATTATTGATCGATCGTCTAGTTATAATTTGAGAAACTCCAATTGCCTCCGTATGCTTATGTAGCGAAGTCCAGACCGTGGAAAAGAAACTAAAATTTTGTGTTTTTGATCTAGTTTTGTCACGTTTTTTCTGCTTCTGTGTATGGTTTGGTTTATTACCTCACGGTGAGCGCAGCTAAGGTTCTCAAGTTTGGTAAATGAGAGCAGCGGCCGCGCAGTCCTGCAAGTTTTTGTGAGAAGCGGCTCAAAAACTAGAGCCTAGAAGAATCTGGAACCTACGTAACATCTATGCGCTCCTTAGTGAACGCCCCTCTCTTTTATTTCTTAGACAACATTATGGCATCGCTCGGGCGTTGATACTCACAAAGAGACAAAGACAAAACACTAATGATTTCCGTCGACGGCAAGTACCTATGGAATAGTATTGGTGCACTCCTGTATAATACTCGTGTGTTTAAAATCTTGAAATAGACCATCCTTCAGCCTGAAAAGTTTCAATTAAGTTCTCGAACTATCTAATTTCGTTATCGATGCTTATTTTTTAAAAACAAGATACGGGGACTTAAAATGTAAGTACTTGGGTGTACGATATAAGCTTGCAACCAAGATATTGATACTCAAAAACACATAAACATCAAACGTGTGAGAGATGCAGAAGGTTTGGGAAGGAAACGTAAGGAGACGACTGACCTAGATACTGTGTAACCCATCTACTGAAAACCACCATGTGGGTCTCTTAATCGGAGCATTGGCTGGTCAACACTAGGTTATTGTTGCAAGTAATTTAACTATTGTAGGTTTAGATCATGTAAATTGCTACCTCGACTCTGTTTAATATACAACCGTCTCATTCCAGGCATTTAAATTTTGATTTATCTAAAATATATGTAGCGATGGGCTGTTCTTTTCAGTTATTGCATTTTTTCTACCACACGTTCTGCTAAATATTACCAGGTGTTACGATCGCTCTATTCTTAATTAAAGAATTAGCGCGGGATCAAGTTTTGAATTGAATGTCTCTTCTACAGTACTTCATTTGCGCGTAATTATAATTCAGTGAATCTAAAACTCATATTTTAGAATGTCGCCCCATTGTATATATTTAAGCTGAATGTTGCCTGCTGCAGGTCTGGGTGGAGTCCAGTTTTTACAGCTCCTCGTGAAAGCAATGGGCCTGAGGTCTCGTTGCTCCTGAGCCCCTAATGGATGCGAAAATTGAGTGCTAAGAGGCATAGTACTGAGCACATCGCTATTTTTAAAGGATAACTTTACGGTCTGAGTCTTGGCCGAATCTCTATTCAGAGTACATTTTCAATTCAGAAATTTTCGTGCACTTGCGTTAGACGTGAAGGTGGCGACTTCGTTCTTGAATACTCGAAAGGTTTTCAGAGAACGTAGAACAACTAGTCGTGTTCCTTTAGAAACTGCTCATGAATCCATTGTAAGTAATATGAGCATCTACTCCAATTTCCTATAATATCATTAATTTGTTATTGATGCAGTTCAAAGCACTGAATTTATTTTATTGGCTTTTACGGCGGATCTTTTAAATTTATTTTCCATTCCCTTTACATGAATTTTTTTTTTGCTACCATGTAATATTCATCAGAGGAGTTTGAGTAAAATTTTTCATGAAGTGTGAGGTAAAATCCCATAAAATATATTGGTCATAATGAATTTGCGTTCCCATGCTATCAAAAATGTCTGAAAGTTTCCTGTAACTCTGACATGAAATACTGTTATTTGCAGTATCACCGATACCGACTGCCTTCTCAGACAGTCTCGCTGATTATTAGAAATACGGACTAGGGAATTTTCTCCTATCTAAATTTTAAGCGTATGACGGACGGACCAAGTAAGCAAGCAAGCAACACTGGGCTATTATTATATTGGGAGATAAATATATTAAGTCCAGTCATTCTTGACGGAAGCTTATACTAGTAAATAAATAGATAATTACACACAAACAATACATTAACATGGCGCTCTAATATACAGCATAGACTTGAGAGTCGATTCCCAACCGGGGTCCCCCAGAGCCCTAAGGGTTCTGCAAGATCAAGTGAGATAAGCTAATGCACTTTGACATTTATATAATGTCATATACATCAGAGAAGCATGTTTCAATGTATCAAATGGCTCAGGGCGGATGTAAATTTGTTTTATCCCATTTAATGGTTCAATGGACATTTTGCCTTGATTTTTTTATTCTTTTCTACATTGCCAGTTACGGTTAATTAAATGATAAACTGATACAGCAATTATCTATTTTCGTTTTGTTTACATTTACATAATAGGTATATGATATTGTTACTTATGTTTATTTTTTACGGTTCTGTTTAGATTTTTTGTGCGAATTAAATCCCTGATGAAGTATTATGAAGGGACAGTATGAATTTGGTTTATTTAGCATTACCGGAAAAATTTGACAAAGAAGTGTTAATTTTTCCTTAACTGGTTATTAAAAATTCCATACTATGGCATTTACTACGTGAATTTCGATCAAAATAAAATGAGAAAGATATAATAGATACATTTTTTGGGACGCAGAGGCTCCTTGAGACGCGTAATTTTTACTTCTAGGGTTATGCAAGGGTAAGAAGGTAAATGCTGGGTTAGCGCACAGCGTGTGAGGCCTGGGTAGCCATGTGGGTAAGGTGCTCGACTGTGTTTACCACTCCACATAAATGAAAAACAAACACCGGTTGATGCAGAGGTAATGCCTGGGACAGACTATAGCATCATGTCCAGGGGGTGGTGCATTTCCTTGTTCCGCTTAATGCTACAGAAAACGTTCATAGCACCGGCCCCACTGGCTTTCATGGCTACATTAATTAAGAGAACTTCACTTTATGGACCAGTGTACCCGAGTCGTCAAAACTGGGTGCGACCAGCGTTTTGGCCGGGTAGTGTACATCGCCGCATTGTATGCATGGAACAGAGCAGATGGTGTAGTACATACGTCCTAGGCGGGTGTAATGTGTTATCTGCTCTGCACATGTTTTAAATAAACTGAGTTAATTTCAAATTCTTTCATACCGTCTCGTCTTCTTGAGTACAAATTTTCGCTCGTATTCTATCTTCTTCTATTTTCTCCATTTTTGTTAGAATTACTTCATGCTGAGTTTTCAAATTAGGAACTGCAATTTCAAAAGGAAAGTTACATTTCTCGTGTGGTAGAGTCTGTTTCTATCCTACATTGGTTAGTTAGTAACTTATATACAGTATGTTACTTTACGGTACGATATTCAGAATCGCATCTATTACACAACCGCATATCAGCCTGGCTGGATCAGATGAACATCAATTTTGTCACATCTTATTCCATCAGTCAGACTTTAATACATGCATCGAATAATATTACGCTTAGAGTAATATTCTTCTATGAAATACTGATGAGGGAGACGGAGACGCCATCCAAACAACCAACGATGTATTTTTATGAAGGAGGTGATCATCCGAAACCACGCGTGTTTGTTTTAATGAAGCACTTCTTGATGTATGCGTCCAGTGGTGAACTGTAGAAACTTCAATCAAGAGAGGTAGAGAAAAACATTCACCTCGTGCTACCTCAATGTGAGAGGCCTGCTGATGAGCTCGTCAAGAGGCCTACTTAGTGCCTGCACACTCCTCCTCCTCAGCAGCCGCACCGCACTGTTGCTGTAGAGAAAGTAGCATGAGGCCGCAGCGTGGGTCAGTGTGCCGGAGTTTCGTGGTTGGTGTGAGCGATCCGACGCGTCTTCGGACGTGCTGAGAGTGTCGGGGCACATTGGCTTCTCACTGGCGTACACGCCCCGACGAATACGACGGGATTTACTTTAATTTATTCTTAAATGAATGGATATTTTCAGTGAAACTGCTCCTCAGTGTGAACTTTGGAGTCAACTATTCATAAACAAACTGTTAACCGAAATGCTTTCGTCGGGTTCAATTTATTAAGAGATTTACCTTCTTTTAGATTACATCAATTTGGGATACGATATTCAGTATCCTGTGTACCACACTGCCGCATGTCATTACCTCATGTATTGATGATCTCTATGGTTGCACGTGAAAAGTCTTAGACAAAAAACTATATATATATGCGTCATTGTAACTATATATATATGATGATTATTCTATATATATAAATATAGAACTCCCGGGTTACGTTTTTAAAGATGATGAGGAACATTTTCTGAAATAGGTTTATAGGCTTATCTGAGAATAAGTTTCACATGATCGTCAAAAAGCTATGTATCTATGTATACTGACGAAGGCTATTATTAAAATAACAAGGACTGTTGCCTACGCCATTCCGACCGTCGCTCCTGATCCAGGTCTCTTTCGCTAACTCGCTCTCCTTGGGTGTACATATAACCCCATCCATTGAAATAATTCATTTCCACCAGCGCAACATTAGTCAAAATTACAGACGTGGATTTCTTAATCGTGTTCCAATGGACATTTTCAAATTAACCGGTTCCTCCGCTTGAAGAAAGTCGCTGTGATGGCGTATGAGAGAAGGTGGGCCCGAAGTAGATGAGCCGTTGCAGCTCTGACTTTAGATGCGAAAGAGTGTCCGACCTCAACCCTTCCACATTATGGAGACCAATTATGTCTCGAAGCAATGAAAGTTCATTGGCTTCCTCTATGATGCAATGCTTCCAGTGTTCCCATCTTCTTAATGGAAAGATCAATGCTCTCCATATACAAAGGTATAAAGTACAATTCGTTTAACGTTATTTACTCAGCTTTCCTATTTGTTCTCTCGATTTTCTTTGTTTTTTTAATAAACGCGACTGACTTCGTTCATTTTACGTTCGTGTTGACTCCATTATTTATTCTTTGGAGATTTTTGCTAATACAATTTCCCTGTTTGCAGATCGGCATCCAGCACAATGCGCCTGCTGGGTCTTCTGACATGCTTCTCGTTGCTCATACAAGTAAGCACTAACACCTAGAGAGGGAACAAGCCTCTGTAGAGAAGTAGTTTTGAAGCTCTTTGACCGTAATCATAGTCTCGTTGAACGTCAGCGTAGTCATATGCGCACCATTGCAATATTTCTTTAAATGAAATCAGGTAAATTCTGAACGCTAGGAGGTTATTCGCAATCCATTTGAATACGAGTACTTCTTTAAAGCCTCTACCTGCCTCAGTTTGAGCCCGCATGTGTACCGTCAAATGTGGCAAGAGAAGACAGTAGACGTATAAAAAATGCCTCTGCTAAGTACGGCGGTTGATCAAGTAATACACTCCTGCCATATTTTCTACAATGCAAAATTAGAGGTCGGTGTCCTCGGACAAAGATAACAGGAAGGTCAACTTTTTGTGTTACAGTAGCAGGTGAAGATCTAGATTTGCCACAAAGCAAGGGTAGACTTTGCTCGAGTTAAGATCATTTGTACCATATGCAAGTCATATCTTTAAATTCTCAGTTTATCTGTTATTTTTTTTATGAAGGTACGTTTCAAAAATCGACATAGAATGAGAGAACAACGTTCGAATACAAGGACAATTCTCCTCAAGTGTTTCCAGTAAAAAATATTTCATCGTTGTCTCGCGTCACTCTTCAGTAGGTGCTTTCACTCCATGCAGGGATAAATTATTTTATGCGCACTAATTTTGCAGTCCTGAACAGGAGTTAGATTTCAATCGAAGAGCAAGGTCGCCAAAACTCATCGAATCCAAAAGACATTTGGCATAAAACGTCTCATTCGTCGTCATGAGGACAGTTACTGTTTCCTATCAGTGAGGTGCAGTCATATTAGCTTTCATGTTTCGTCAGTTTTCTTTCCTGCGAAAACGAATTGAAAGCGCTAAGAGGTGACGACCCTGTTTTGGGCACGCGAACTTATTAATGGGGATCCCATTGGAGGGAGCTTTGGGCTCCTGAAGTTATTGTTCAGAGTGAAGCTTTGAGGCCAAGCCCAGTGAAACAATACTCGCTCTGACACACGTACGACCCAAAACCAACGGAAGCAGACGTAGGCTGCGCGCGCTGTCATTTCTTTGAGACTATGACCCATATTCGCGGCAGCAGAGCTTCTTTTCTAGTGTTCAGCATAGATTACGCTGGTGCTGATATTGCCTTCCTCCCTGGCCTTCTTCATTCGCAGAACTGGCGCTAGATTGCTTTTCTTACTGGCTTTTTTTCTCACAGAACTGGTATTGATATTGCCTTTGTTTCAGGCCTCTTTACGTACAGAACTGGTGCTGATATTGCCTTCGTTACTACTTTCTTTACGCTTAAAAATAATATTAATATCGCCTCCCTTACTTGCCATTTTTCGCAAAGAACTGATATTGATATTGTCTTCCTTTCTGGGCTTCTTTACGCACAGAACTGGTGCTACTGATGTTGCCTACTTTTCTAGCCCTAATTATGATTGCGCTTCGTAAATTTGCCGCAGTAGCCTTCATGTCTCTGCTGCCTTGACCATTTATTTTGTTACGTAGTGTACGTCCATTTTTTTTACTATATATCGAGGAGGGACAGTTGAGTTTACTCTAGCTACATTCTTGAGTTTATTGATTTCACTGTGTGACAAGTAGCAACTGCTGTTTCCTTCTTTTCAGATTTATTAAATAGACTTCGAGAAATGACTGATTGTTCTCCCGTTTCCCACATTCACAATAAGTCAAGAATTCTCAGCTAGAATTTTTCTTCAGTTCATGCATTCATCATGTTAAATGTAGTACTTGTGTTACAGCCATTGTAACTATTTCAAGTTTTAATTTTTATTGCGTCCAATTGTAAAGGATTAGACCTAGTTTTAAATTGATTTTAAATTTTGCAGTATTTATTTACCATAAATAGGCAAGTACTGCAGTTGGGAACGAGAATCGTAGGTATCTGTTGAAGTCACTGCAATTTACTCGGAATATAATTTACTCCAGTCAGTGCTACATGATAACCATTATCATCCCAGGTATATACCATAGGATTTCCTGGTTTTCCTAATGATTTTATTTCTTTTCCTACATAGATTTGCTTTGGATGAAAACCTTCCCCGTATCAAACAAATGACTTTCTCAATGTAACAATGAAGGCACAGTTCTCACGCCTTTGATAACCAAATGCTTTGTATGGTTGCAACTTCCTTAATGCTGAGCTGCTAGCGTGAGCTCTCTTCCTTATGCATCTCGGCTCGCTCACACATTACTGTCATGTCACTCTCTCCATAAAGCATTGTTCCAGCCACTTGCATCACCTAAACAGAACAAATACAACAGAGAAATGGTGGGCTGGGGCGGTCGTAAACCTAGAAGAGCGGCGTCATTCATGACGGAGCTTTCTCAGGCGATCCTGTGTGGTTGAGCCCTGACCTTGTCCGTGTTTTCCCGGATAGTCATCCAACCTCAGAACCGAACTACCGGAACTGAATACGGCGGTGTGTTGTGCTTCGGTTGTAGGAAAGTTCAGTGCTGAGGATGCGTATCCTGGAAACAAGAGAGTTCAGGAATAGAAGTTCTGTTCATTGAAAAAGAAAGGCCCGATCGTAGCAAAAGGTTAGCAAATGTGAATACTCGAATTTTCAGTCGAATGACCTCCGCTTTCTTTCATGAGGTTCCAATACAATCGATGTACTGTGGTACATCATGTGTGGTTTTTTAAGTGCAGGATATTTAAAAAGTTTAGCTCCCACTTGTTTGAACAGATATGAATTGCATCTCAACTATGAACAATTTTATCATCCAAAAATCTTACATTATATACTGCTTGTTAATTGGTATTGGTGCTCAGGTACTGCTTAACAAGTGTCTGATCTATTGAGCAATTGAGGGATAGTTCATTAATTATGTTTCTTGTGCAAGTAGCTAATTAAATGGATCGCAATCCGCAGGTCAGTACAATAACGCTCCGCTTCTGTAGAGTTGCTAATATAAAGACAAACAAAGCTGACGAGTAATAACGAGATTATGGCTTAAATTTTTTTTCAGATTGAAAATTTATGAAGGTGCTTAATTTGTCTGCGTTTTTCATTAACTTGACATTCCATATTAACACTGTTTTTATTTCGGGGTACGTAGTATCCACTCATTTTTGCAAGGAATAGCAAAACAAAGGTTGATTATTTCGATATCGAGACGTATTGAAGAAAACATACTTTTGAATGGAACGTTTAGTACGTCGCTCTGGATTTGACGATACACACGTAGCGTTGCATACTCTTATTCATCCAAACGACTTCAGTTGTGGTTTTTCTAGCCAGCCGAGCTCCGTTTTTAGCTTTAGGTTTGCGTTCTGCCTGCCAGTGTCCCGACCTACATACGCTCATGTGGCGGCCGCTGGTCCTGCGCGCGTAATGGGAGCTCGCTTATTTCTTGTAGATGCACTTCACCAGCTCACTGAGTAGCCTAAACCTACTGCGGCCCACTCATGTAGTCTGGTAGATGCACTTCACCAGCTCACTGAGTAGCCTAACCCTACTTCGGCTTTCTAAATGCCAGCAACTCGAGTGACCGCACTCATCATCATAAAATAATTAGAAACACTTTCTACGAGCACGGTTTGTTGGATGAATTCAGCCCATATGGTCGATGTTGCTTTAAATTACTCTCCCGTAGCAGTTCAAGTGTTCAGTATTTTGATTTAAAACCCGAAGTAGTTTGTACTTGAGCCACGCTCAATTTCTACCGCTTCTGACTTCGAGTTCTTGGAAGGGAGAGATCCCAGTTTGACATGTAAATATCTGCAAGTCAAGACTATCATTTTCACAACGACCAAGGGGGTGATTGTGATGAATAACGATATATCATACTTCGTCGTTTCGTCCTCTAAACAAGAGCGTTGCTGTTGTATGGACATTCAGTACATTTTTGCTGAAGAAAACATGGGTGGAACTGATCAGTGGAGCAGCACTGGGTGCGCAGCCTGCTTTCCTCTGGAAGTGGGGAGTGTGGTGCTGGGGCTGCAGTGCTTGCTCGTCGTTTCTTTTTGTGAAGCTCTCTCGGCTGCTGCTGTTGTGGAAAGCGGCTGCCACCGTGGTGGCCGCTGCAGCCGTGGTGGCCGCTGCAACCGTGGTGGCCGTTGTAGCCGTTGTGGCCGCTGCAACCGTGGTAACCGCTGCAACCGTGGTAGCCGCTGCAACCGTGGTGGCCGCTGCAACCGTGGTGGCCGCTGCAACCGTGGTGGCCGCCTCGACCGTGGTGGACTCGGCATCACGCTTGCTCTCACCTTGGAGTTTCGCAATTACTGATGCCATGATAAACGACCCTGTTTTGGAGAACGCGTTCTCTTTTACTGTAAGCCGGTAAATATCTTCCATATGCGTACACGTATTACATAGCTTTACATGATTATGCGCTCAACGTACGTTAGTTGCATGGAATTCACTTCCCAAGTGAACAGTTTGTGATTTTTCGTTTTTGCCTGGATATTTGATTTCACGTTCAAAAATTTGTAAACTCAGACCAAAAATTGAATGGGGAATAATATGCGTATTATTACTTACACAAAATTTTTTGAGACTATGCGCATATCTACTTCATACACATTATCAGTGTTCCATTGAGAGTGAGATGACGCGAGATCAATCCAAAGACAAGCCTATGTCAGGATAGAGAGTGAACTTATGTCATGGAATATTTTTATTAGATTACGCACTGTTTCGCCACTCTCATTGCACGCTGAGTAATGATCCCAGAGTCCACATGCTCGTACCTCTCGGAACACTGACACAAAAATTTGTAAGACACACTTTCGCGTCAGCACGTGGTTTTTGCAATCATTTAAAAATATTCCCTCGCTAGCGTCATTTTTATTTTTTAATTCTGCAAGGGCAATTTTCCTTCAGCATCTGCTCAAACGCGCCGTTGTATTGAATACTTCTAGCCGAGGTTGTGTTTGGAAGGAACATTTGAGACTCCACACCCTCGCGTTATAGTAAGCCTGCTTTGGCAGTGAGAGAGCGAGGTGCGAACTGCGTATTTGAAGACAGCATCATGTAAAAAAACGACACTACCAGCAATAGTGAAATAGAAAGAAAAACAAAATATTTATAGTGCATATCTGTTTATCCACAGAGTTTCAACGTCGGCCGCTACGTTGATGACGGCTCGAGTAAGACAAAATAATCTTTTAGCGGTTTTCCTCGTAGGAAAACCAAAAAACTAGTTAGTCTTCGCTACATACAGATGGCTAGACGAAGACGGGCGTGGCCTGCATGGCTGCTCGACCTAAGGTGCTGGTGACGCTCTCATCAACGGAAATCGATGCAGGGTCTCGGAACAATTTCGACATCCGAACACTCCAAAGTTTATCGATCTCAGATTGTATTGTCAAATATTTAGGTTAGAACTTTCTTTTGGGCATGTATAGACGCAGCAGATTTTTTAAAACATGCTTTTTTGCCAGTAGGTTCAGCATCAACGAACCACTTTTAACCTATTTTAATCCGTTGATGCGGGCATCCGATTTTAAATGAGACTTCAAAATACCTCTGTAACCAACGAAACTTTTCAATAGCGTTTCACTTTGTCCTTAAAGGGCAAGAAGAACCGAACTACGTGCGACTCATACGCAGGCCTGCCAGCGCTACAAACCAAACCGTTGGTATCTGTGAGGGATCTCGAGGTTAAAAGCCGGGAAGTTCGTCGGCAAAAGTTGGAAGCGGAAATGAACATTCATCGCTGTTTCTTGCCCTCGCCTGACGATCCCACGCTCCAGCAGAACGAGATTACATGAAGCACTTTATTGAAGCATGAGTAATTTGGCACGATTTCTATCCGGATGGATATTTAAAAGTGAAAAGGTGTAAATTTTTTTGATGAAAGAGAATGAAGAGATGTCGTTCAGGTGCGTCTGGCAGATCGTTCCCTGAAAGTATCATGTTCTGATTGTGTTAAGAGGCACAGACTGCATTCATCAATTCATTCATCGACTAGTCAATGTCTTTATTTATTTAAAGTGCATTTATTTAATAATCAAAATTTGAAATTGAAATCAATATAAATGAATAGAGAGGGTGGAGCAAAAATACTGTATTATTTTCAATTCAGGTTTCGTAGAAATTTTGGGCTAAAGCAATGAAAGTTTATGGAAAACAGTAGATCTAAACACTATACTAACCATATTCATGATACTGGGGTTTTTCTTTAGCTTACTTCGGTATTCGTAGAAGCGAAAAGAAACCCACCGTCGAACAGCGTGATAAAGGAATGACTCCATCAGAAGTAAATCTATCTAAAAAAAACATGACATCCGTAAAATGTAAGCTACATAACAATTAATCGATACGAGGCAACTTCATGGCCTAGGACCGATTTAGACGAACCCGCCCTGCTTCTCCATAATCTAAAAACTCGTTAGAGTACAAATGAAAAAAAACGCACTAGTAAGTCGATAAGAAAACTACCAACGAGCCGAAATAATAATCTAGAATTGGTGATCATCGGACCACCCTCGTCTCTCTAACAGTACCTTTTATTGATGTTGTTCACAGTCCCCTAGGCCTGGGGAGACGGGCTTAGCGGCTCTTAATGTTCCATTCTTGCTGTCTTCGTGTACCGTAGCCGCGGCTCTTGATATTCTCTCCGATCGTCAAGAAATGCTTCATTCTTTAATATTCTCAACTTCCCACTTCTTGGTGGACCATCGTCCTAGTGTTTCATATTCTCTCTTGTCTCCAAGAAAAGCTTCCATCATTTAATATTCACGACTTCCCAGTGTTTAGTGGACCATCATTGTAGTGATAGGTGGCTTCGTTTGTCTTTAACAAAAGTTTCATTTTTTTATATTCACAACTTTCCAGGATTTGGTGGACCATCATTGTAATGTTCGGTATCCCTTCTGGTCTTCAACGAAAGTTTCATTCTTTTTATACACATCTCGGTGTTGGATGCACCATCATAGCAGATTTGGATTTTCCAAGAAGAAGTTCGTTCTCTGATTTCATTCGCTTTCGCCAGTACCGCGTAGACCGGCATAGCAGGTCGTCATATCTTTCCAGCCTTCCAACTACAATGGCATGCCCTGGTATCATTCTCATTCCTCCGTTCATGGAGGAACAACCCCGGGCCTCCACAGCTTGGCCAGAACACAGAGCCGCGTGTTGGAACCGGCCACTTGAGCCTGCGGTCCCGAATTTTGAGCTGGTCTGCCTGTTTGTGTCGGTCAGCAGGTCTCCAGGTTAGAGGCGCGCGTGAGCTAGATTTTTTAGCGAGCTTCTTCGGTAAAGATTGTGGTCAGACTCGACGTTGCGTGCAGAGACGAGGCTGGCTGGCTGGCGTGCGCTGTAATCAATACGAGCGCATCGTTTTTTTTATGATTTTCTTTCTGAATGAAATAGCGGAGGGGACGATAACCATTATTTTAGTTCTAAGGTCGGCGCGGAATGATGGGGTACGGATTACCAGAATAGTAAAATCATGTGCTACTTTTTCCATTCAAGTGACGGATGTTTCGAGATAGGATCATATAACTTATAGTAGGATAGGCTTTTGGGCCTTTCCGAGGTTAGGTTTTCAATTCAGGTGAGCGTGAAACGCTCCTGCTGCTTGGCTGACATTATCCTAAAGGATATACAGTAAACAAACTCTTAAGTGAACGGTACGAAAGTCATTTTGCTGATTATTCACAATGCTCCATGTTCAGGTTTGAGCGTGCGCAGGATATTGCCAAACTTTCTCTCATCAGCTTTCGTTCAATCGCAAGAGTTCAGGCGCCTTGTCCTAAATCTTCTTAAATATTTTCACTTTATCTCTACCTTGAATACCTTGAAGATGTTTGGGCCTTCACGCCCGGGCTACACTGGGGTGCCGCCGCTTTGTGTGCATGGTGTGCTTTCGCATATCCGTGAGCTGTTGAATGAGACCGTTTCCCTCTGCCGTTTGACTAGCGAATATTTCCAATATCATTCTTTCTAAAATGTTCATAGTCGTTTGGATTCGTTTATAAATTCTTGAATTCTTTATAAATTCTCGAACCGCTAGGAAGCGGTTCGAACACGTCCACGGAGCGCTCAATATTGTGATGCTTCTTTCATGAAGCACCAAATGGCGGCTGCGTGGGAACTAAGACAAATTTCACTCTTTAATGATATTCTTGTATACGTTCGAAAAAAGAGAAATCTCTTTTTTCGAACGTACGCAAGAAAATATAAAATATGTTGAATGCACATATCTGCTTTGTTAGCGATATCTTCTCACTTATGCAGCTCGCGTCAAGCATTTATCACATTCCTCTAAATTTTTCGATCTAGATTAGAAAAAATAATGAACGAGCATCATGAAATTTTCATCTCTTGCATTGCTAACGTGTTGTGAGAAGAGCGTCTGAAGTTGTTCCACAAGCAAGTCTGTGTGTCATATGGGAAAAAACATCATTAAAGAGTGAAATTTGTCTTAGTTCTCACACAGCCGCCATTTGGTGCTCCATAAAAGAAGCACCACAATATTAAACACTTCGTGGACGTGCTCGAACCGCTTTCCAGCGATGCGTAGTTGCTGTTCTGATGAGTAGTTTCCACTGTTTCCAGAGTGTATTCAACTTGTGGCATTTCCATCGCTAATCTCGAGTGTAATCACGTGAAATCGCTTCAAAAATAAGCCATGCCGTTTCCGGAACTCCGCGTAAACTTGAGACCAGTTTAATTCGAGCGAATGTTTAGTTGCTCGGATTTTCCTAGCAGCCGTCTGATGATCGAGGCCAATCTTCATTAAACAAACTTTAGCCTATGTGTAAACTTCGATGCTCAAACATCGATTTAGAAACTTTATTTTACAAGTTTCTATGTTCGAACTTCGACCTAAAACTTTTCTATTCTTGAGTGGTAAAATATAGTTTGTTTCTGCAAGTTAGTTTCCCCGTAATGCTCTTTTTAATACATAGTTAGTTTCCTTTATGAATTAACTAGATTAACTTGCGCAGGTTTTTAACAACTGTTCAACAACCGGACGCTGGAAATTACCATAACTGCTGAATCCTGCAACTAAAATTAACTCAAAGGTTTTGAACCTCTCTTGAAGATATACAGCTTCTCAAAATTATGAAATTCTCTTTAATGTTCACGACCCTCGTCAGAGAAAAATTTCCCTCTCTCTCATAATAAAAATTTGAGGCTACTGGACGTGACCACCCAATGCAGTCCTGAAATTTGAAGTAGTACTGAGTGTTTTTTAGTGCGTGTGTCAAAGATGAAGGCAAAACAAGCATGAACCGACCCAAAATCAGGGAGTTTTGACATGCACCCACTGCATCGTCCTTATAATCTTTTACTGAGAATTTCGCGCTGCACTGGGAACTATTTCTTTTAGCCCTTTACTGTTTGGTGCACTTAATATGTTTATGCTCTTTTATATGTACTATGAGTTTGTTAAAACAAAAAAGTAGCATATCAATGGGAAGTATTGCCAACTGCTTTCATTACTGATAACCCCGATGTAGCATTAATATGCTTTTAAAAAGAAAATATGTATGATATGAAAAAATATTCGGCCAACTAGAGAATAAATCGGACAGCAAAGGGTTAAGTAACCGTATGTAGTTAAGTTACTCTATAAAAGTTTGAAGAAATGCAGCAGGGCACTATGAGCAGCCTTTGATCCTTTTTATTTTCACATGCGCTCTTCTCTCGCCTACACGCCCGGCGTGTATTAGAAGTCACGTAGCGCAGCAAGGAGTCATTTAACATTACAAACCGACATGGCCCTACTCACGTGCCCTACCTGCAGTCGCTCCAGGAAAATTTACGTAACGGCCAGAAAACGACGCTTCTAATTTGGGTTCATGCGAGATCATTGTAATGTAATATCGCCAGTCACGAAACAGAGGCTATTTCAGCTCATAGTTCCGTTGGTCACCTGGACAGCGAAGTGGAGAGTTGCGATCAGGGAGCAGCAGTCACGTATGGAGCGCAGGCTATCGTGTCACGTGTTGCTAACGGACTGCTGCTCGTAGACCGTCTTCTGACGGTAACGACAGGCCTGGCAGTAACGACTCAGGAGCCGACCTCAGCCAGCTGACTAGCAGTTTGAAACAATTGTATGGCTCACTTCATATGGATTATTTAATGAAAAAACGAATTGAAAAAGGGCTTGTTGACGTTTTTTTTGAGCCAGCAATGAGGCTTACATAAAGAATGAAATTTTCAGCAGCCGGTGAGAAAATACTATCGGCTTTCAGGCGTTACCATATAATACTTCTCGACGCCCTCCCTCCTCATCTAAGTAAGTCCTACGGGTCTTCCTTTTGAATCGTCTTATGACTAGTCACTTTCGATTATATTTTCATTATATTTTTACGTGTTTTACACCCATAGCTTCAAACAAAACACGCTGCATTTTCTCAATGTAATCCACCATGCCAAAGTCGTGGTCAGATTACCCTTCCGTCCTCCATTAAGACCGTCGCACCTGCCTCGCACAACTTCCCTCATCTTCTTCTTCTTCTGCAACTCTGTAGCCTCCAACGTTGCTCGCGGCCTGCACGGCGTGTTTCACACGTAAAGCAAGGATAGAATGAATTACGACATAAGTTTTCCCATAACAGCACATATACACCAGCAAACGAAACTTATTTATCGGAAAAACTCTTCTGGTCGTGATTGAAAGTTTTAGAATGGGGAAACTAAAGTCACGTGGCCTCCCTTATTGGATGCTGAGATGTCTCTCCAGTCACGTGCAGAACGTGTCTCACTTTTCTTCCCTCTGCTCCCCGAAGCATTCCTCAGATGCGTGCGGTCCATGCCCCCTGCTCCCCGGCCACTCCCAACATGCCTCGAGCTGAAGCCGCCACTCTCTCTCTCGGAGGATCGCAGCCTGTTTCCGGATCTAAGTTTTTGCTCCGGCTGCTCAGTCTTTCCCTGACCTCAATTTGCTTCGTCTTCACTTCTGCCTCCTCCTCCTCCCCCTCTTTCTCAGCCTAGCGTACACCTCCTCCACCTCCCTCTCGAGTCCGTGCGCCTGCCCATGAATCCTCCCTTTCTGTCACTTAAAAAATCGTGTTTTTACTTTCCGTAGGCTTTTTGTTACCCGAGGCATTAGTTTTACTTGATGTAGAAGGGAAATTTTTCGACTCTTTAAGTTGAAATCATTAGTGTTCTATGTGTTTTTTAACGGTCTCGGTCGTTTTATATTCTCAAAACTTGTCTCGCTGCACCAAGCAGGAAGTGCTGATCCAGAAGAACTAATGAGGGGTTCTCCGGATCGAATTCAGGCCTCGGAAATTAAGTTTTCTTGAAAGGTTTTCAAAGGAAAAGTTATCCTGGACACTATCTATGGAGTCCAAACCTGAAGGGGTGTTCAAAATTTCATATCAATTTGTCAGTGGAAGTTTTAAATTACTTCATTCTTCTGAAATATACTCATGCTTTTTCACGGGTGGTATTCATTTTTGAAGTATGGTTCCAATTAATATTCGAGTTTAGATACGACACATATATGCGTTTCTCTCTAAGAGCAGATATTATTAGGAACTTTGGAAATTTTCAGGCGTTGTCTCATTTCCTTTACGAAGACCCGAGACGCGTATTCTTATAGGAGAAAAACAGCTGTTGCAATGTCGGCGTATACAACACACTCAAGCAAAGGCTTCTCAGTTTTTTCCCAGAGTGAAATGTTTTCACCCCATGTCGTATGATTTGTTCACGTTCCTTTCGTCAGAATCAGGCTTGCCCGTTAATCGATTATGGAGAGAAAACTTGCTCGTTTATCACATCAATTCGATTTCCGTTCTTAACGGATCCAAATGTGACCGCATTGTATATCAATTTGCTCTTCCTGAAGCCCGGAATATTGGAGCAATCCTCTTTTCATTCGTCAACATGTACTTTACAAATGTTTTACAAATTATACGTTAAGCTAAACTTCTCTCTAATTCGAATATTTTCAATTTTTGCGTTACTTGCAGGGGAACGATCTAATACCTCACATCAATATCGTGCAATTGGATTGTTTGAATATATGTTTTCCTTATTCGCGCAGAACTCATTGGGAAGTGTTTAAAAAAAGTCTCATACAAATTATACTCTAATCTACCTCTGATATCAAAGTTTAATTACTGAATACTTATTATTCTAGGGTATAAAATTATCGTGAGGAGAATATCGTGGCTCAGTCTTTTCTCGGTGGCTAGAATTAATGTTGAAACTTCATTCGGTGAAAAGCTGACGGGATATTGTGTGGAGCTAAATTATTCAAACCCATTTTAATTCATCGGACTAAATGTTATAGTTCCATGGCATATTTCAATATTTGGGATAGAAAAGCTGTCAGAGTATTAGTGCGCACAAGCCCTTCTCAAAATTCTGCTTTGAACGGGAAACTAAGTGAGCATTTAACTGATCGTGAATTAGCTTACGGATCAATTATAATTAACTGGTAAACCAGGAACCGCTGGTTAAACTACAGTCAATTCTAATAATTTCATCGCAGAAACCTTTTCCTCCTCCCTATTAATTATTTTTGGTGATCAAACTGAACAGCACCCTAATTTACCAACGAGGATAAAGAGCTACCTTCCAGAGAACTTGGTATGTCGTTGAGCGTGGAATGACCACTTCAGAGTGAAAATGAAACTCAGGGACCCCGATTTCTGTGGCCGCTATTGATTGTAATTGGAACTCACGCACCATGCAGAATAGAAATCTATAGTTCAAACACTATTTTTTTTATGCATAGCTTCATGCCTAGAGTGTAAGATTAACTCTATTTGATGAAGACACACATCAACTTTCCTTTTGGCCTTTAGGTTTCTGAGTTGGGCAGCCTGTTTTAACCTGCAACTTTCTCCACAGGGCCCAATGAGCGTTGTACTATGTTGGGCCGCCATGACATCCCCACCACCTACTGTCCGCTCCTTACTAAACACTTCCCAGATTATTACTAGGCCGTCTACGAGTTGTGACCAATATTTAACAGGAAGTTTTCAAGCAAATGCTGTAGATCATTATACCAGTTTCCCTTATCATCGTTGTATGTTTAGTACAAGACTCCTGGGCGTAAAATTTAGGTGAATGACAAAGTAAACTAACTTGCAAAAGACAATTTTGTCACAAATGGGTTCTCAAGAGTACAAACATTCTGTATACTACTGTTATGACATTGTTTCCGATTGATATAGCGAGACTTTATAACATCTCTCAGGGCTGGTGATGCACCTTTTGTTAAGAAGCTTTATTGGTATACAGTTGTGTCTTACAGCGCCTCAAAATTAAATATTTTCCTCACAAGGAGGCACGAATAAGTCTTATATAATATTCCACTGCAGATAAACTTAACAATATTCTAAAATTGTGAATTTCATTTAAACGATAACCCTTTTTACTTCACCTTTTCTGCGTGGCCGCCTTCGTCTTTTTTTCTGAGTTTTCATTTAGTTTATTTGGCTGAGCTCTTACCTCGCCATACCAATCTCTCTCTCGCCGGTAACATCACCGACCATTCATCCGATTTTAAAATTTCAATTTACTCGTGTGGGCATGACGACGAGATTTTCAATTGAGTACAAAGTTCGTAGCAGTCTATGGTGCTACTAAGCTAAGATTTCGTCTCGTGTTATCGTGTCTTGATTCCATGGGCCTATTTTAGCGGCCTTATACACGGTTGCACCGATGCCTGTTCTCATCACGAAACATCCATTCATAGCATGGAAATTGCTCAACGCTGTCTTTACTCTTATAAAAAAAAACTCGTTTGCTCAGATGTTTCATATTCCAGCTGTAACCGCTCGCCTCTATGGCCTGCCAAGATGTCGATTAACGTGTAGCGTTCATTTCGTTGGTACGTAAAGAGTTCATCAACATAAATAACAGTGGTGGCAAAAGTTAAAATAATCAAAATAATCATGATAATTACGATAATCAGAAGACTAACCACCTGACGATATTCTTTGCCAGTTTACTCTCCAGTCTCATGAGAAATTAGATTCAGGTAGAACCAGGAAATTGATGGAATACGTTTGATCTCCAGCTAGAAAAGTCTTCTGCTTGCGCAATTAGCCTTAAAATGAGCGAGAAAGTCGTCGTCGGTGGCTGCAGCGACTGGCTGCTCCTGTAATTCATTGGCTTGTGTACGACCGTCTCAGAAATGTGCTGTGTCGTATTGAGGCCTCGAGTTTCTTCTCCAAATGTTGATGTGCGCATCCGACCAGCTCAGCGGCGTGTGCTCTGCATCGCTCGTAAACAGTGCGTTTGAGGTCGTCTCTTATTTTTCTTCGCTCTTAGAATTTGATGAAAAACACATTGATATCAGAAGTAAGTATAAATGAGTATATTATCATGAATAATGATAGGTCTTTGACAAGACGTTACGGATGTTAATGAGTATCAGGCTGTGTACAAATTGAATTATCTGTTAAATGCTTATTTTATATTCCGGTACGAGACATCGCAGAAATGTCCAGAAAAGCTCTAACAGCGGTGGTGAAATTTTCGTCAGGAACTCATGCAGATTATTCAAACAAAGAAAAAACTTGTTTTTGCCATACTACATCATGAGAAAATTGCAACCAAGGACAACACTATTTTTCGAGAAAATACTCTGACAGATGGTAAAAAAGAAAACTAGTAGAAAGCTTTCGAATAAATTTTCTGCGTGTGCTTGCCTCATTAACAGACATCTGAAAGCCTCTCTCGGTTCTTCAAAAAGCAGCCGTAGTTCTCATCACGACACGCGGGTGGGTCGTCACGAATGAATTGCTTCTCTGAGTTAGGTTCAAGCCCAGTAGACTTTAAGAACTCCCTAAGGTTAAATGTCTGGTGACTGGCAGACGTACTCGTATGTACAAGATCGGTGGACCAGTGTCGGCCAACATGCCCAGTGCGCCCAGAGCGGGCAGACACTAGAGTTAGCGTCGCACTGAGCATTCAACAGAGTACGTTGCTGGGGTATAATTTCAGAAATCCTTTCATACCAGTTGCTACTCCGGTAGTTCCAGTGACTTTATATCTAATAAATAACATATCTAATTACACTCGTGAATCAGTAGCTAATAATTTCCAAAACGAAGTAATGTTATAGAGACGTTATATAAAAAAAACATTCGGTTTGTGCACAAACGAAAAGCAAATTTGCAATGGCCGTAAAATTTCGAATTAAAATAATTGCCATTATAACCACGAGGCTTTACTTACTGACGGGAAAGTCTGTAACATTGATATTCATGAACTAGTGTACAATGGGACAAATCCAGAGCTCGATCAATGGAAATTAGGCTTTTTAGAAATAAATCTGCAGAAGCAAAGCAAGTAGCTAAATCCCACTTCGTGAACGGATAGAGTAATTCAAAACTGAAAACTTTCCGCTAAACCGGGATGAAATATTTAGTTTAACGCGCATTGCCACTGAATTAGAGGCCAACTTCGGATCCGCGGTGCGACAGGAACGAAACTGGCGTGTTTCCTTTCCAGTGATGCCGGGCGGCGTTGCCGGCAATTTCGTGGTAATTGGGTGCAGTGAAAGCATGGAAATCTTGCTGAACTTCATTCTTAACCCAATTATGTATTTATTCCTCCGTGAAAATAAACTTTTTTTCTTATTCGGTGTTCGAGCGTTTGAACGAATGTTTTAATAAATGAACATGGAAGGCCAAGCTAAAGCAGATGCCTTATAAATATGCGTCTTATTCGTTACGAGATGAAAAATGAGTTTAAGCCCTTTGAAACATAAATAACTGTAAAAATAGCGGTATTTAACTTGGCAACCATACTTATCATTTGAAATTTACTGGGTTAATGAGCTCAAGAAACTTTGTTTGAATTCAACTGATTATTTTTTCTCGAGGACTATATCTTCACAATTTTCCTAATAACATAATAGAAGGGTTTTTGTCAGAGCTTTTGAGATTTTTTCTACAGTATTATTTGTGTTCTCTTTTATCAACGCTATTTTCGGGCAGTTAATTCAAAACTTTCACTGAATTAATGTACTGTTCAACTGATGATCCTGAAAGAGAATGTCGATAAAACAGAGATTTAGAGTAAAGCGGACCCGTTATTTATCTCTTGTACTTTTGACTTACGACAACATATACATACATACAATACTGCACAGCCGCTGGAGGCGTAACTCTCAAATCACAAAAGAGACCATCGTGCAAAAGATAAATGTCAAAGAGGATCCAGACTTTCTCCGTGCGAGGGCGCGGAAGCAGAGCGCTTAATAAACTCTCTTTTTCCCGATACGCTGAGAATCCGCCAAGAAAGGAACAGGAAGGAGATCTTTGAGAAGGACTTACGACTTTCAAATCGAGGAATAAAATCAGCCAGTGCGCAACAGGGTTGGGAGATGTAGAGCGCATGAAATCAGTAGTGGAGACCGCAGCCCCTCCCATGTAAAAAGTTTACGGAAAGTCGACATGCGCCAAGAGCAGATAAAGCTCGGACTATAGGGAGCATATTTTAATGCATATCTAGACCTATGAATGCTGTTAGGAGCCGAATTTACCGTGCATTTCATGTTTGCAATATGCTTTAAATAAGCGATGAATCAATGACTCGTGAATATTCATGTTTTCAAAATTTAACTCAACGTCACCCCTGACTGCCCACAAAGCTCTACGCTTGACTTGGGCGCTTCGACAATCTCAAGACAATGGAACCACGCTGTCAAAGCAAACTTGAAATTCCAATTCAGTTCCTGTTGTTCAAAACTTTTTATTCTGTTCGGCTTAAATGATTTCTAGAAATGTGGCTTTATTCGTGGTGATGAGTTTTGATCGTCGTTTTAACAATCGAAAAATTAGAATTCCACTTAGCTCCTCTCCGATTTCAAAGCGTGGAGTGTGTAGCCATGTCATATATTGTGATGAAAATTAAAATCTAAATTATGAAATTTATTCAGGCATTTGCGACTTCTGTTGCTGTGGGAAATATTAACTGCACTTCAGCGAATTCTGACCAATTCAATTTAGCGTGATGAATGATTTGACTTTTGTACCGCCTCTTGCCAAGTTCTGGAACTGATGGTAAGACACTGTTGTTCTTAAAAGTGCCTATGTTGACGATATTACTGAACAAGTCATAGCAATACAAATAATTTTGTGGTATCTCTAAAAGGAATCCAGTTCATTTATGTATGGTAGAAATTGAACACTTTTCTGCCCTTTAATCATACACCATAGTTCAGTGGACGCGATTCAATGCCTGTATTTTACATCAAGAGTTTGAGTGCTTATTCATGCATTTAAATTACGCTTATATAAAAACATTTTTCGAAAACCTCGTAGTTGAAAAACTTTTTTATTATTTTCCTCCCTGCACTCGTTCCGAAATTCAAACGATGAGAATGAACTCGAGCCCACTTCTGTCACAGTGAACAGCATGAGGAGTCAGTTTTTACAGCTCGTGATCAGTCATCGATCAGATGTCCCTGCCGCCCGCCAAGCAAAGAGCCACCATGCCCACGCCTCATTCAGGTCGCAGGACCACAGGATTTTGGTGAAAGTTTGCCCTCCTCCCCGCCTCGAAGGAAAGTTCTCCTCTTCACAGCGCGCTCAGGCGCGAGGCCCGCGCCGTTGCTACGCTCGATGAGCACGTGAAGGCTCCTGTGGTCGAGTTTGTGACCGACGCCGACAATGGCTCGTACTTGTTCCGATGCGTTCCTTGTTTTCAAGCGAAACAGCTTCATTGCTCTCATTTTGATACGTCTTCCAAGATGTCTACGTACGGAGTGATTATTGCTGTACGAAATAAGTAAAATGAGGATTTATGTTACAGTCGATTAAATGTGAAGTTACTCTTCGTCTTTCTTCCCAATTATAGGTATTTCTTTCTTTCTGATCAGCGGCATTGTTGCCGTGTAGACACTTTCATGCTGTATACACGTACAATCTTTTTGCTGATCAAACTAAGATGTGCGATTGTCAAACTACATACTGTACAATTTTTGGCAATCATCGCAATGCGATCAATGAGTCTGAAGGTAAGCCACCTGTGAACACTACACTGCCTACGATCTGGACTGCTGACTTGTTGAAGCTCGGTTTGAACTCGCTAATGGAACGTACAGTTTGCTTAAAATTCTCGGGTAAGAGCGTAGCACATTAGTTACTTCGATGAAAATTAGTTTCGTTGTATTAAGTGATAATTTTTCGTATTACACAGCCAGAACGCAATTTTTTATTATAATAGTTCTAGACCGTGTCAGAACTTGTATATATAATACATGAGCAACAAAGACGCACGAGTACGGTGGTGGCAAGAGCTCATGAATGGAACTGAACATTACTGAATAGCACTCGAGCCAAACATGGCAAGTTGTGGGTTTCGTAGCAGCGAACGCGTTGAAAAAATTTCACTTTGTACGCCGATATGCAGACACACGACCTCTTTCCAATGGCTGGCGCTATGTTACACCCTCATAAAACGTGATCCGCGCGTCTAAAAAACGAGAAGTTTACAAGGCATCCAAGCAAACTCGTTAGAATTAGTCACAGTGAAAATCTAAAGCTCGCAGTGATCACATTAACTGATCGAAGCATCGTTATTTTATCTTGGTAGATAAACCCAAAATTATCACGTGTGTGACAGATAAGTGTATTTTGATTGTTACACGTGCATGTTCACAAAAACGTAATTTACATTTAAGAGGGATGAATAATCTGGTAATTTATTCGTCAAAGTATTTTTACTAATAATGCCCTACGTTAGAAGTTTCATGCGATGTGACCCACCGGTGAGTCATTTTCCCCAGGAGAAGTATACCTTGTCATAGGAGAGGTGTTAAGCATTCAAGTAATAGCGAAGTTGTTAAATTACATTCATACTCTCTGATAAAGTGAGCACGTAGGCTCATGTCGGAACCGATGGGTTCAAATAGAGAGCGGAAAAAACGTTGCTGTTTTATAAAAGTTAGTCAGGTCAATTGAGGGAGTTCGGGGCTCAGACCTGACTCTGCATTTCCACAATCGATTGTGGCTCCGGCGAAAACTGCACCTAGTTTTTCGCCGTGCAAATGCTTACACTGACGATCAAAGATTTTTAAGCGAAGCCTTGTTTAGTTTCGAATGGTCGAAATTTTAAGCGAGGGCGAGCATGCTCATGTTAAAGGTCGCCATTTCTTTTTTAGCTGAAGTTGAAATGTACTACGTCTTTTCAGTTCGCAAACCAAATGTCAGATACAGTGTATGAATGTTCATAAAAGTGCGTGAAACCAGAAAAATAGTATTTTAGACCAACTCTGGTACTAGCTTCTGTAAACTGAATAAAATTTTTAAGAAGCCGTATGAGGGAAAATAAATTCTTATCTGCTTTTCAGAAAGTGAATGATGAGTAGTTTGAAAATTTACACAGCTTTCTTGTCGCCATCTATCGAACAACTCGTGCTACCATCTTCCTTATTTTTGTGCACTCTGTAAACATCCTGGAGGACATCAGTGTTGTTAGATAATTTTGATACGAACGAAGATTTACTGTAAATTAAAAATCTGAATTTAAAACGTCATATGAAGTTGACTGCTGGCTGTTTCTCATAAAGTGCTATCGGTAAGCTTCAAGTGGTCTTCCAAGAATTTTCATTTGAATCTTAGATTCCACGTAAAACTTTTTTGAAAATACATATGCTAAACCATAAAACTAGGTGAACCTAATGTTACCCAAGGTTCTAAGGGTCACACCCATTTTCTGAGGAAGTACAGTTTAGCGTGTCATTTCGATTAGAGAGTTTGGGAGCATATTTTTATGAGGAAGTATATGGAGCTGGTCGTGTCATTTCAATAAGAGAGTTGCAGTTGGCGCATATTTTTATGAAGAAGTAAATGGAGCTGGTCGTGCCATTTCAGTAAGAGAGTTGCAGTGGGCACATATTTTTAAGAGGAAGTATGTAGACTAGGCGTGTCATTTCAGTAAGAAGGTTCTCCAATCTGGGCGGGAGGGTCCATATTTGCAGTGTGCTGGGGACCCTGGTGTAAACGTAATCACAAAGTTCATCTTCAATAAGAGAGTTTCAGTGAGTGTATGATTTTGTACGGAAGTAGTGCTGGGCGTATCCTATTCAGAGAAAGTGGAGTGCCTTTGCAAACTTATCAATCCCCGAACCTCGTTCCGAAGCGAAAATAGAAAGCCTCAGTAGAGCACGCAATTAGTGTGCAGACCCAGGCGCGCCTCTGGAAGGTGATGCCGCCTCCGGCCTCTTAAAACAGGAACTCAACTCTGATAGGATGCCCTCCTGGCAACAGTCCGCTTTGAATTTTGCTTCCCTACCGGACTGGCGTACGAGTACTTCTGAAGCAGTTTTGCGTAGTGAAGGGTGGTTAAATTGTAAGAGCCGATTTTGAATCTGAACCACACCTAAACGTCAAGTTTTTTCTGCATTTAATTTGATATTTCTCTATTTCAGACTTATTCAATTTGAACCATGGTAAGATACACAATCGAGCAACGCGTTAAAGTTATTCAGGCTTATTATGAACCTAATTTGTGTTTTATTCAAAATCAACATCGGCTTTTCAAATTTAACCACCCTATATTTTGACTTCTTCCGATTTGCTGGCCGACTTAAGCCTTGGAGTCCTACAGGGACACCTCGGTCTCAGCTTAGTTTTTACTTCGTAAATTAAACGTACGAAATTGAGAACAAATTTTGAAAAACATTTTTATGTCTTCGACTCAAAGGGTTGAAATCTAATTTCTAGTTACAAGAGAGTAGTTTTTCAGTCAAATTTTAGTAAGCCCGAACCACAAGCGAAAGCAAACATTCTCTTGCCAATTTTACTGTAAATATTCATGCCACTTTTCCCATCGAACTTACACGCGTACGCAGTGCAATAAGACATAGCCATTTATAGTTTTAGGTTGCTGTTAATGAGGTATAAGTATTGAATAACATCAATTAATTATTGATATTCCATAACTTGATGCTTACAAAGATGCAGTGACTGCTTACTCCTGTCTTGCATGGCCAGGAGAATCCAGTTCGTTCACAGATCTGGCCCTCATGATGTTGTGTTGCCGTTTCCACTTGACGCATCAAACCTACAGTAAAGCATTTGCCGAAGAAATTTAGGGTCTCTGAGTAACCTTTATTTATTCATTCCAACACGTTTTACCGTTGGGTTTTCAATACCTTACAGATACTGGCGTGGTGAGGGATGTAAGGAATGCGTTGTTTAAGCTTCCTTTCCTAAGGGAAGTACTCCCTGGTTACGTGAAATACCTTGCCTAAGCCGGGATCGAACGTATAACACTTCCAATGTTTCTACTATTATGAAAAGCTACGAATACGGTAATTAAGTTTTATCTGTTTGAATTTTCTAGGGATTAACACTCTCGTAGGCATCGTAGTTCTACATTTTTTAGAGATGTTTACATAATCAATTCAACATTGTTAAAGGACTAGCCGTAAAGCTTTAACGCTACTATACTGTTAACATTGTATACTTGATAGAAGCTTTTGACTGCAGTGACCTATGAAAATAATACGTACATATTGTGAAGTCGAATTTAATTCATCGCTTTGTTTGAAATATGCCTCATAGTAGGCCTGTTTACTGACAAAAATTTTGACAAATAATTAGTCATCAGTAAATAAAGTACCTTTATTAATTCCAAAACAATTGACATACAGTACATCGTTGGGTTTTCAATGGCTTATAAGTATTGACGCGTGAAGAATATGAGGAACGCTTTCTTTCCCAAGGGAAGCACTCCGTTGTTCCGGGTAACTCAGTTGCTTCAGCCTGGAGTCGGACGTTTACTTTCCAGCAGTGAGCCTATCTCGGTAACCAACCAGTGCACCGTGCAGCTTTTATAAGATATACCTAAGCCCCAGCACTTCGTAAAATATATTAAAATTAGGCAATTGCCTGTAAGTTCAAACTGGATTTTCAAAAAAATATGTTGATTTAGGAAGACCAGTTTAATGCGTTAAAACTTGAATGTCACATGTGCTGCACAAGTTTTAAAAAAAAAACAGAACATTTAAGGACATTTAATGATCTACATTTACCACGCAAGGCATCAACCTAGTCAGCATTTAGATGTTACGAATGGTAGCGCTAGGCTTGAGCGCAAACAGAGAGGCGGCCACTTTTGTCTGTCCAAGCCTCACGTGGCTTCTGTCCCGCCGTTGGGTTTGGGTTGATTCCGAGAGCTGGTGGGTCTACGGCTGGAGGACTGGCGTGAGCTGGAACGCGGATGCTGGTAGCATGCCTGCCGTCAAACGCTGTACAAAATTAATGAGTTGTATAAGTTTTGAAAAGAGGAACGTAATATTTAGGGTCATTTAATGATATCCATTTACTAACCTCAGCACCAATAGTATTGTCAGAATTTGGATCCTACGAGTAGCATCGCTAGGCTTAGCAAAATTGAATGAAGCAACACTAGATAGTGAACGAAATTCGAAGCAGACGAATGTTGGTGCTGACTTTAATTTCTACGTATTTTGTAAGGAATGTGTTTTGTTTCTTCACACGAGCGAAGTTTGAATCGCTTGAACTGAAACAAACATATGCAAAAAGAAAAATTTGCAACAATATTTCCTACCAAATATTTCAAAATACAACTTACTTTCAATCCTTGACTCTAACGCACTGCAAAATTTGCTAGATTACAGCATAGATAACAAGCATCTGTAAAAATTATTTAAAGCTGTGCATAGTGTTACTAGAATTGCTTAAAATAATTCATTTCGACATTGTCAATGCGAATACAACACACAGTGCACGACGTCCGATGTGATATTTGAAGTTAAGTAAAGTTTCTCGAACAGATGTCGACACCATGAAGGAGCTGAGTGAGAGTCTTCATTCCAGTGTGGCTAGTAAGATGTGGCAGGTAGCAGGGCCGGACATCCCAGTGAGAGTTTCTATCCCTTGCAGGTGCATTTGTAAATATTTAAAGGAGTTACAGCTCCGATCTCTATCCAAGTGAAAGTAACCTCTGAGGTCCATGAAGTAGAGAGCATGCGGTCAGCAACAGGTGCGCTGAATTGGGTCAGTCTCATTGCTCTCCCCTGAACTCTGCTGGCCACAGAATGAAGCCAGCCTTCCTCAAGGGTGTTCGAATTTTTTCAATTGGTAATCGTACGTGTTCTCAAAAATTGACGTAGCCAATGTACGAAATGTGAGGGAATTGTTCTCTGGCGTGCGTATGAATGCACATCGGAGAACAATTGCAGTGGGAAAGCAAAAGCTGTGAGAAAATGACTTTAGCAACCAAAAAAATTTCAAATTTAGATGGATGTTTACTTATTACAGCCAGGTGAATTTCTTTTGGTAAGAAGTTATTGTTTCATTCTACATATTGTATATTGGCATTATTATCCATCATGGCTCTTGCTTCAGATACCTACAATATTTAGCACAGAAAAACAGCATTCATATCTAATGAGGGAATACATACAGTGAGTAAGAAGGTACTAAGTAAATGGAGAAAACTGTAAGCCGACTATTTTTTCAACATATGTCGTTTGATTATATCTGCCTGAAAAAGCATCTATAACTATGTCATATATATACAGAAGGGCGATGAAAATGTTCTCATTGTTTGTTATTCAATAATTGCGAAACAAAATGCCCGCACGTGCGCCCAAATTGCAAGCGAGCGCTGTCTGCCCTCTAGTTACACTACACTTCTGCTTGATATTAGTAAGCGTAAGTCTTTCTATTTCAAAATAATTGAATTAAAAAAAGTTGCTACAATTTTCTGGACCCCTCTGTACAAGTAGACTGAAAAGGAAAAGAAAAACTCGAGTGGCAGCACCCACGTACAGCAGCTACCAAGTAGAGTAATTCTTGATTTACTTGGAAAGTTCTTAAAAAAAATTGGATATCCGAAGAATTTACAGTAGTTACAGTTTAACGAAGTCTGACCTGAAATCATATTAAAAAAGTAACAATGGGAATCTACTGAAGTCTGAGTTTGAAGATATTCATTACAGGGACAACATTTCAAATATATAAAAAAATATATAAAATAGGAAAAATCTGGAAAAGCTATTAAATCAATAACCATTCGCCCGCGCCATGCAAGCAAAAATCAACGTACGAAAACACGTGTCAAGTAAGTGATGTCTTACTCTGTAGCACACTATGTCTCGAAACTCTGAATTTGTTCACGTTTTTTATTCTCTAGTACAACTGAATTTTAGAACTTCGTCAGCTACCACCGAGTAGCGATGGTAACTGATGTAAAATTGGGCTTTCATCGACCAGCCGTGATGAGATCAGAGAGGCGTGTAACAGTGTCGATGTCATGTGACTACTGCATCGCTGCAGCACGACGGCGGGTATGAGGCGGCCGCAGCGCAAGCGTCAAGTCCGGTTGTATTGAAGCTCCAATAAAATGACAGTGCTTATTCAACCCACTCGAAATATTAAGTTAGCTTCCAGAATATTTCTAAACTATAACGAGCTCATTTTTATTTTTTGAATTGAATGTAATTTTGTGATATTGCGTTCTACTTGTACGTATATCGGTACGTATCTTCTTTCCTTCGTTTCTCAGATACTAATGATGAGTGTAGCTATCAATTGAAAGCTCTATTTTAAGTAAATAATTTATATTGGAACTCGATGTTTCTGCCTGCCTTTACTTTATAATTTGGTGCATTAAAGTTTTGTGGCACCTAGGCAGTAGCCGCTCCGCCGATCCTACGTACTCAACACTGAACTCTATGGACATCTTCGTTCTTAAGGCATTTTTTGAACCTCTTCATGGCAAAATTTTCTCATCACAAAAACACGGGCTTCTTCTACTTCTCACTGCCACCGGCGATCTTCATCCGGGAAGCACTTTTTCATGTACGATCATCTGCCATCATCTTCTTTTGCACCTCTAATTCGAACGTGGAGTTACTCTTCTTGGTCTATTGGTCAGTTTTTGTTGCAGATGCATCTGACTCGACATGTTTGACCACACATGGTCCGGCGTCTTCATTTCTTCCGTGTTCATCTCTCTTCTATTTTTCTTGCAGGCATCTTTCACTTCCTCTTGGAGCGTGGTCGGTCGTATTTTTGTAGGTGCATGGTTGGGTCCAGTTTGTCCCTCGCTCTCGCGCGCTCTTTAAACTTATGCCTAAAATTATTGGTGTTGACCGAGTAAACTTGACGTCACAGGAGCAGTAATTACAGAGGTATGAATGTATAAAAGGCTTGAGTTTTTTCATTTAAATTTTGTTTACGGAGGTTAGGGCTGCCCATGAGATTCTGCCCGTTCCGATGTGCGAGACTGAATGAGAGAGAACCTTTATTAATTCCAACACGTTCTACCGTTGTGTTTTCAATGCCTTACAACTACCGGCGTTGTGAGGGATGTGTGGTTTAAGCTTCCTTTTCCAAGGGAAACACTCTCTGGCTACATGAAATTCCATGCCTGAGCCGGGATTCGAACCCTAACGTCCCAGCTGCGAGGTTATCACGCTAACCAGTACGCCATGGAGCCCAGCGCTCCAGCTTACGATATGGCACGGCCAATGAGACTTCGTAATATTTCAAATTTATTACTTCATAATTCATAGCATCTACTTGATATGAAACTTAAACCTACTAAAAGTTAAACAAAACCTGATTTATATACAATGAAAAATTCAATTTTCTAATGCAATGGCACTCTTAAGTTAGACTTCAAGTTTTTTTTTGGCAATAAATTCTGACAAACAGGCTTATTTCCTCGAAGTTTTTGCTATTTTCTCCTTGAAAGTCATGAAATATACATTTAGTGTCGTACGAATAATGTCCATAATATCTATACACTTGTATTTCTATTTATAATACGTATGATCGCGAAACTCATTCGCTCTCAGCAACGACATTAACATACTCATATCTTTCTGTTGTCGTGAAGCAATGATAACAAATAGCATATACTAATCGATTTTATTTTTCAGGCATGGGCAAGCGAAGGAGAGTCAGAGGTGGAGGTTAAGGCAACGGAGATCGACGGCAAGGCAGCTGCTCAAGACAGATCGAGCGCTGCGTACATGGGAGACGGTCTATCTCATCCCGACCAAGTTGCTGTGGAGTCTATAGATCGCGATCATTCTATATTTGTCCCTCCGCCTAATCTTGTGCGGGGACCAATTCCCGTTCCTGTGTCTCTCGCAGCTAAGCCTGGCAGCCTTGTCCTTCCTGGACATCCTTTTCTAGCTCAGTCCCAACGCCCAGGTTACGGCATACCGCACAACAGACGAAATTTTCCAAGAGGACCACCTCCCCCTGTTGCTAAAAGGCCTCATCCGGTGAGGACTAACTATGCCCAACCTCCTACCCTAGGTCAAGTTAGGCGACAACACTCTCCACCATTTACAACTTTTAATCCGCCTCCTCCGAGAGGCTTTGGATATTCGCCAGTTCCTCACCCGTTCAATGTTCCGCCTCCAGTATCAAGATATCACGCTCAGCAACAGACCGGGCCTCCATTGATTACTCCTACAAGAGAGCCTAATTATCAACCACCTCCTCCTCCTCCTCCTCCTTCTCAACCTGCGTCAGCTCCTCCTCCTCCTCCTCCACCACCACCTTCTCCGGCTCATGACCACCAGGCAGCCCACGATGGCCCCGACTTCGGAGAGCCTAAAAACAATGATCTTTTACGTGGAAGTGAATCATCTCGGGTGACGTATGAGCACAGTCCTCCTCCTCCTCCCCCTCCTCCTCAGGATCCAGCGCCACTTACTCAGAATGCTAAACAGCTTGATATAGAAGAGGATTATGAATCATCAAACCATGTTGAAGAGCGAAAACCAATTGTGAACCACCAAGATCAGCTTGCTGTTGAAACAAGTCGTTCTAGCGCTTATATTCCTCCAACTGCCTTTGGCCCAGTGGAACAATGGCCATCATCCGCCCCTGAAATGCCACAAATTGTCGCGTTAGACGTTAAATGTGAAAAGAACTTGATGAAAATAAGAATAGAATTTGATAAACCTTTCAACGGTATTATTTTTAGTAAGGGCCACTACAGTAGCGTCCATTGTGTTCACTTGCCAGCCGGCTTAGGAAGAACTCACTCTACATTTGATATCTCTATAAATTCTTGTGGCACCACTGGCAACACTGAAAATGGTCTATACGGCTACGGAAGCCAAAGTGGTTCCGGAACTTACTTCGAGAATACAATAGTAGTTCAATATGATCCTCAAGTTCAGGAGGTGTGGGACCAAGCGAGAAAGCTTAGATGCACATGGCATGATCAGTACGAAAAATCTGTTACGTTCAGACCCTTCTCCGTGGATATGCTGGATGTAGTTAGAGCTGATTTTGCTGGAGACAACGTTGGCTGTTGGATGCAGATTCAAGTTGGGAAAGGACCTTGGGCTTCAGAAGTTTCAGGCTTAGTTAAAATTGGGCAAACTATGACGATGGTTCTCGCTATCAAAGATGATGATAACAAATTCGACATGATGGTGCGAAACTGCATGGCTCATGATGGAAAAAGGGCTCCTATTCAGCTTGTTGATCAACGAGGTTGTATCACACGACCGAAACTTATGTCAAGATTCACAAAAATAAAAGACTTCGGTGCGTCCGCCTCTGTATTATCTTATGCACATTTCCAGGCTTTCAAGTTCCCAGACTCCATGGAAGTACACTTCCAATGCACCATTCAAATTTGCCGGTACCAGTGCCCTGAACAATGTTCAGAGGGTCTGTCGCACGGTTACTCTGGAGGAATCCCTAGTGCCCCAAGAGATCACAGAAGAAAACGTGCCGTAGAAAATTCTGATGATAAATCTGAATCTGAAGCAGACAAGCAAACTGACATTGGAGTGAACAGAATCATTCAAGTAGTTTCAACACGAGACTTGACTTTCATATTGGACAAGAACGATACAGATACGGAAGAGTTAGCAGAAATTACCAAGGAAACTCTTGTCACTTCCTCGTTTGATGATCACGATGGTCTCATCTGCATGTCAACACCGGGTTTTGCAGCTACGCTCATCGTTCTTCTTGGAATTCTCATCGTATCCTGCTTATTATCAGCATTTTTGTGTCTTAGATTCCGAGTAGTACCCAAAGCAAATAGTATCATCTCCAGTTACGAGAATCCTGCGTTTCTTAGAAAACCAGACTGCTTTGAATTCTAAAATGAACATCTTCACTTCAGCATTTTGGCTACTTGCTCATTAACTTAAGTGATGTATCTACTTCCATTTATAAGTGTTCCTCAAAGACTGAAAGTCAGATCCCTGTCCCTAGGATTTTACCTTATTTGGTTTGCCAGTTTGCTCGTTGCAAAATCCGATATTTTTTCTTTTTCTAAATTTAGCAATTATTATTCACATGCTGTGAAAATTGCAGGAAAATGTGCGTTACCAAAATGTTATTTTGCTTATTGTATATATGAGAGTCATTGGTGAAAAAATTACGCAGTTTATATTGCAAAGAAAACAATTACAGCAGTCGATTATTTTTTCAATTACATTTTTTTATCGGACAAAATGTGAGGAAATATTAAAAATTACTGCTTTGCATTTGAATAATAACTGGAATTAGGAGATGTACACTGCACCATGATATTGTGTTTCGGTGCATTCTCAGCTTCAATGAAGTTTTCACTAGATAATCATGCCGAGTTGTACCATACTGACGTCTCCTCTTCTCTAATAATCGATATTGTTGCCTAAATATTCTTGAACTATTCAGGGACGAAGTAATGAAATGATGTCATCGAGTTCTAATATTAATTGAATCTTGCGTTAACCAAAATTCAAAAGGTTTATTCACGATAATAATGGATTCTAACTTTGAGAATTCTATAGCTATCTGATTATTTTAATTTTGAGCTGTCATTTCAATTGTCCGTTAGTTTTAACTTGAAACAAAGTCAACTTATTTGAGACGAAATTTTTGTCAGTGACTTCTTAGCTTAGTTCCTAAAATTGTGATGACGTTAATCATTTGGAACTTTTAGTCCCATCTTCAAAAACAATTGAGCTTTAAATGAAAATAGCTTCAAAAGAAAAAGTAGTTCTCTGAGAGAGTTAGAAATAATTCCTGTCCTACCATGTTCAATGAGAAATTGTGCGGTACTTATTAGCATACATGTGACCATGTCATGTTGTAATTGTACGATCATGCCCAGCGCTGGTGTCACTGTGTTTCTCTGAGGGAGGTGCTTTCTTCCGTGAAGAATTAACACGGCAGCGTTGGTTCGCGTTGGCTTCTGATGTCATTTCAGCGGTTGAATATAGTTTCAATATAATCTAGACAGGAAGGAAAGTTCACATTGGCTCGAAAGCTTTAGTGATTTAAGATTTCAATGTAAATACCTCTATGCATCCCCAGGTTTTGATGGATCATTAAACTTTCATTACTTGGCCCAACATCGGCGGCAGCTGCAACTTCTCATCGTACTTTTCAGGGATGAGCTCAAGTATCTGAACGATATTTGAGCGAACTCGTATTTTGAAGCGGACTTCCTTCCATCCTTAGTGCGAAATACTCTCTGGGAATTTCTTTTTACTCACCTTTATCATAAAATTCCCTTCGTCTGTAGAACATTTCACTCGCTAAAACTGCGCAGAGGAAACATGTAATGCGGAAATGGTGGCTCAGAATCTCTCTTTACTTTACTCTGACGGGATCAGCTTCGTATCTCTCTCATATTCATCTAATGAAATAATGGAACGGTCGAGTGTCCTGCAGCGTGTATCCGCCGTGATACAGAGCAGGTACAGGAGCCCCCGCATGGAGCGCTAGATCGGTTCAAGCAGATAATCGCTCTTCGTTCGTCACTCGCATTGAGTTGTATCAACTAGAGCGCGCACCAAACAGCACGAAATACATTTGTGCCATAAGAAAATAAGAAACAAATAGAGCGTATTATAAGAAGCAAATGAGAAAATAGAGCTGTTTGCTGGGACCGATGTTGCGCTCGAATCGGTGTTCGACTGAAAAGTGTAAAAACAATTTCGAGAGATGGGTATATTCAAAATTGTAACCTATGACGTAATTGCCTTGAATTCCTTTGAGTTCGAGCAAACCAAGATCGGAATATTCAGAACAATTTCCTATTCACGAGTCAATTTTTTGAAGGAAACGTAAATACAACTAACTGTACATTAGAGCAGCCCACCCTTAATATTTCTGCCTTGTTTGTCGCCTCTTCGGCCATCGAGAGAATGTCCATGTTTGACATGAACGTAGTTTTCATTTTTTGTTACTTCAATAATCTTAGTAAGATGCCTCTGAAGTGTATGTACTTAATTTAAAGCGACCATCACCCATGACTACCAAATCTGATGTACGCCAACCAGCTTTATCTTAACAATTTCATCGCGGTTGAGATCTTTCAATGGATTTGTCACAAAATTATTTCTTTGGTTTCGTTTATCACAAAACATCTTGGCGCAAGTCACAAGATTCCTGCCGTGTTCGGTTCAAGCCTGCCACGGGGCCCAAAGGTGCCCGTACAGATCGCTGGCTTTCGAACCTGTGCGCAGTGGGTTGGTTAATAATTAATTAACTGACTCAATATTACAATAAATTATTTCAACACCTCAGTGAACCCGTAATAAACTATTGAGCAAACTAGTGATACGTTACATAGCTCAGGGACTTGAGATTCAATAGAGAGAAAGACTTCTGACACACGTATGGGTGAGAGCACAGTTACCACGCTTGAGGATATATAGTGCAGACGCGTTACTTAAAGAATACATTGACCTGTGATGAGCGCCGCTGTAGATTACTCAATCGCGATGCTTGCGTTGAGTCATCTCCATATTAAGGCCATATTTCCTCTGTGCAGTTTTGGTTGATCCAGTACCTAAGTTAAGATGAAAAGTGTTATTTGTTCAAGTTTCACTTGTTTTTGTTTCATAATTTATTTATTTATTGAATGAATGATGAATGTCTGTGATGTTTGCCTTTAGACTGATAATTAACTTGTCATCGTTAAAATCAAAACATACGTATCATTCCAGCATGAATCCCATTCAACAAAGAAAAATGACATCGAAGATTCAGTAACAAACACATGTTGAAGGGAAACTTTAAATGTTTTTTTTGAGTCACTGTAACAATATTTATCATATTGTGTATTGAAACTTCTATTGCATGAAAAGCTTGAGCCACTGCTATGATGGCTGTATGATCCCGACTCTTTACTCCCAGCTCTAAATTTCATTCCCTTCTATTTGATGAACAGGTTCGACTTGAAAGATAATGAATGATTGTGAACCCAGCGGCATTTTTTAATAAAACTCAAAAGAGATGAACTTCGTATGAATTCCTAAATATAACGCATCAAAAGTATAACCCCATGAGAAATAGTCTTCTAATAAACACCTTTGCCTTTCACTGAGCCTGTAGTGATATATTACTATCGATATTTTTAGTTTGGTAAAACAATACAATATTCGTGCCTGTTTTCTGGTTTCAGGAGGTATAAGTGAGTTGTTTTTGCTTTCATTTTCTTTTTGTCGTGGGACAAATTAGCATTGATGAATTAAACAGGTGTCAAATTCTAGTTGACTGGACAGTATTTTTCTCAGGTTTCTTTGATTATTACCGAACACCGAACAACAGGTGGATGGAGATCCATGAAACTTTTGCATTGTGTCACGCGGCTTTCTCTCTGTTACATCTCGTGATTGTACAATGTTATACAGATGTACGTAGGTGGCCACCATAACGTCAAGAATTATCACGATAACCGATAAATTGATGATAAAAACCTCCTCATCGATATCCAGCGATAAATTTATTGCCGCAGTGCAACGATTGTCCTCCTTTGGTAAGGATATCTACAGAGCCAAGAAGAGCTAACAATGATCAGAAGAAAACTTTTATATGCTCATGCTTATGACCTCTACGGGGCATAGGATAGGCATGAGGGTTAGTTTAGTTAAGTTCGCTTATCGTATGCTATAGGGACTAGCGCCACCCGGGGATGGAGGAAGGGGGGGAGCACTGTCAGGCTACCTCGGCTATGCAACTACATAGGTCTTCGGAATTTTTTATCTCTCGTTCTAGCTTTGTTTTTTTTAATTTTCACACCTTTTTCTCTATGTCTTCTTTGCCCTTTCTTCCACTTCATTTTCAACGGTTTCTATGCACAGAGGATCCTATGTGGGAGCACACCTTATGTATAGATTTCCTATTCTCTACAGTCCACACTAATTGGTCCCTTCACATTTGGCGCGACATACGAGAGTAGTTCGTGTCACTGCAGCGCTGAGATCTATGCATACTGCTACTATTACTATTATCATGTTTTTCGAGCAGAACTTGTAAATATTGCAGGCCTTAGTATAACTGGGATTATGCGAAATTTATTTCTACTATGTGGGGTAAGATTCCAATATTTCCTTACTGTGTAAATAAGTCTGAACAAGTTGACGAAGCGTGCTGAGTTGATAAGTATTTTATGCTATTTATTAAACTCAGTTGTAAAATAAAATATTTGCAACATTGTGAGTAAAATCTTTTTTCCCATCAAAAGAAGTCTCAAAGAAATAGTAGTAACCTGTCTTAGAACTCCGTGCAATTACACAAGAAAAAATAACTTATAATTTGAGTATCTACACTCTACGAAAGCATCTATTCCTATTCTGCATTGGGCTCATTAGGCCTCACAGTACAAACAAGTGCAGAAAGTTGAAATATTCAAGAAACATTACTCAATACGCAGAGGCTTAACGCACTCCTCTACAAGTTTGAAGGGTCCCGTTTCTGTTCTCTGTAGGCTACTCAGAGGTGGGCAGCGCTACATTTCAAAGTAGCGCTGCCCAGCTCTGAGGCTACTGCTTTATTTTCAAGCAGTCAAAAGGTGCTTCTCTTTGGATATAATCTTCAATTTTCATATTGTTCACTCACTTACGTGTTTTGTTAGATATGAGAAGGAGCTTTAATCCATCGCGTGAACTATATATCAACTCTGTTGGAATAAAGTTGCTTTACTTTGTTCTACCTCTATGGAAGTAAACATTTATTTACACGAACAGTTTGCATCAGAAACAAGTTTACAATCAAATGAGGAATGACGAAGAACCGGGATCAGGATATATACCACATGTGGGCCCGAATAAGCTACAAGGCTTCTACAATAAGCTACAAAACTTTTAGGCTTCTACGATTAGAATATGTAAAATAAAACGTGTTTAATTATTTAATTAAGAGGTCTTTACCCATTTTGACTTTCTGTACAGATTTTACAGAAAAGTTGCAAAAAAATAGTTTATCTATCCGGCATAATGCTCGAGATCAACAAGATTGAACTCATTGAAGTATGAATCATCAGTTCATCACCGTTCCTGAGCTACGGCAGGCGGACTCGTCTCAGTCGTCTGTCAAAGGTGTGGGTAGATAGGCGTGGGTTAAAAAAAAGTCTGCAATGATTGAAACATACCTAGTTTGGTATGCCCAAAAGAAGATGCAGGGACTGATATATTCTATAATGGAAGTCAACTGTTTTTTGGAGTCCGGCGTAAAACTTACGAGTGAACAGGAGCACATGGTGATGGAATGAAGAGAAGACAAGGATCTTTCTTGTTGACAAGCTGAATTACCAAGTGACACCCTCTCTTGGTTGGAATATGACACGGAGTATCTAATACTGTGAGAAATTTATTGAAAATGTTGGTTCACAGCCAATAGGGCAAGAGGACCCACTTTTGTGTGTGGTGTGTCATTTTTTTGGCCAAAATATAGGCTCCGACTGATGTTGGCTTTTGCATCAAGTTCAAGTTAAAAATTATTAACTAAGAGAAAACATACATATAGTATATGTAAATATAGAAGGATGAAATGTAGAAAAGTTCAAAGACCTATGTAGAGAATTAGAAGAATGTGAGGTGGACATTGTTTGTTTTGCAGAAACTCATCTAAGAGAAAAATTCAGCATGAACCATGAAAAATATGAGTTTATTGGTGTAAGTAAAAGTTAGCAGATGAGAAAAGGTGATGGTATAGCTGTATTATACAGAAATGATACCATTGAATATGGATATAAAAGTGCAAGAAATTGATGTTACTGATGTAGGTAAAATGGCAATGAGGGAAAACATCTTTGCAATGAAAATTAAAACCTTGAAAAATTAAAAGAAAGATATTATGATAGTAATTGTGATGTATATGACAACTGGAAGCACTGAGGCCTAGCAAGAAAATTGTAATGAATGCTATGGAAGTGAATCATTATTAAAAGTTAAATCAAAAAGTTTGAAAGTGAATGGCATACCAAGCATTTTTCAGTATGAGGGTATGCAATATTTGCATCTGGTCTGTGCTTTATGTGGCTGAAACATTGGCTCTAACAGACTAAGTAACAGTTGTTTTGCTGTGTTGATACAAAAGGATGGTGTGTAATGCTTGAGTGAGGTAGAAAAAAAGAATGTTGAGTAGAGAGATGGCAAGAAAAGGGGATTAGAAGAATTGAAGGTTATTCTGATAAGGCAGAAACTAAGATAGTTGGATGTATGGGGAAGTTAAAATGTTAAAATAGAGTTAGGTGGATGGTTGATGGCTTAGGGCAAGGCCAAAAATAGGTAGATGGATTGGATAGTGAAAGATATACTGATGCTGAACATCAGCCAGGAACTGGTGAGAGATGGAAGTTCTGATGAAGAGCTGCTGCCCATCTAGCACCATAGAATGGAAAAACATAAAAATTAAACAAATGAGGTTGATAATGATTTGTTGCAGGCCATACTAAAGTTAATATTAACTGAATGATCTAGTGAGTCAGATTTTGTTGCAACATGGGTAGTTTAGTACTGTGTTTTTGAGCTAAAAAAAAGAATTTCAGTGTAACTAGTCTTATCAATCTTGCATATAGTTCTGTGTGTCTTATCATGCACTACAGTAAAGAGCTTGTCAAAGGGTGCTTGTAATATTTGAATTTATATATTTACTCCTGTGTTGATTTCCTATATGTGCAGTTGTAGATATTAGTCTAAAAGTCTATGCAGTGAAAGAGACTGTCCTGTCAATTAATTAAGCAATATATTTGTATTTAAAAATTTTAAAAATCTAGTCTTGAGTAGGATTGACACTTTGATTTCAAATATAACTTCAAGCAATTTTCAAATTTAAGTTGCTTTGCAAACATGATTTAGATATGCACTGAAAAATATTGTTTCTAGTGGCCCTTTGTTAGAATTGATACCAAAATATGTTGAAAAATTTCAAGAATTATGTTCATTTATGCCTAAATTCTATATTCATTTGCAAAGTTTATTGCTAGGTTAAAGCATTCGCCAAAATCTTAAAGACTTAGTGATAACCTGGTATTCTATTGACAATACATTTTTTTTGCCAATCTCAAGTAGTTTTCACTAAAAATCAAACTCCAATATAAAAAGTCTATCTACCTAAATTTAATAGCTGTCATCTGAATAAAGGAAGCATATACCATCTTAACATTTCAAGAAGGTATTACCTGAGCTGAGTAAGATAGTGATACCCATGGAAGTAAGGTTGGGCTACCCATAGAAGTGAGGTTGGGCTGCCCCTGGAATAGAGGTTGGGCTGCCCATTAAAGTAATGCTTTACTACAGAGTGAGGTGACCATTATGGATTCTTAGGCATCTATACCAAATTAACATAATAGCTAGCAATTACATTATAATTTCAAAAATAAGGGCAAATCCTGCACTAAATTTTAATATTTCTTATATTGATGTAGTGAAGTCAAAAATTATTACAAACTTCTTGAAAATTAATATGAAATTGATTCTAAAATAGGTTTATGTTCATCTTAAATGATAAAATTTTCTATTCTTTACCAACTCATGACTCTATCCTTATGCAAGTGTGCATGAGATGTTCTATCTCTTGCCATGCTTAGCCAATTCTGTTGAAGTGAACTGATCTGAATTTATTACATTTTTATGTTAAGTCACTTTTTGCATTTAAATAGAAGATATTATTTGTTAACAAACTGAACACTAAGATATCGTGCTGATAGGTTTGCAAAGCTGTTCTTTAAATTTGAATGTTTTATAGGCATGTTGTTTATTTAACTTATTTGCTTCTTACATTTTTTTTGCATTGTAACTGTCTTAATTACAGTGTAAAAATTCCATAAGAAAAGCTGACCTTTCAATATGAGTCCTTCTGAAGCCTGCGATGAAGTGGACCAGCAGGAAGATGTGTTTTCTTCACTTGAGATGTTCCAAGATCATCTCAGTGTGAAGAAAATTCTTCAAGAAATTCCATCAATTATTATTGCCAATGGTGAGTTTTGGTACATACTTAAAGAAATTTTATTAGTCTAGCTATTAGTGATTAAATAATTTGAATTTATATATTTTCCTGTCTTAACTGGTTGCAAATGAATGCTTGTAGATAAGTTGTTTCATAATGGGTTACAAATTTGAAAGGCGGGATGTTTATGTTTTGAAGTTAGACATGCTTTTATCATTTTTGCTCTCTATGAATTCAGATTAGCAGTACATATCTAGGAATTTTGAAAAATCAAAGTTTTATGAGTTTTTATGAGTCACAAATAAAATGAGTGTTGGCCTATATGCAGGTGGCCCAGTATATCGGCAAGGTGTTAAATTTTAAGTTTTAAATATATTGGTTTAAAAAATTAGCAGTATAAAATTGAATAAATGGTATGCATTGAAGTGCTGTGTGTTCACTTAGGCTCAAGCGCATTATTATTGGATATTGCTTAAATAAAGTATCTACTTATCTGAAGAACAGTGATTAAATAAATTTCTTCACTCATACAACTTAGGCAGAGATTTACACTTGTGCAACATGTTATCATGAGTGGTTTTTATATTATCCATTCCAAGGATTGGACAGTTGCCATTTAATGGTATTTTTGAAAAATATTTTTTTGGTTAAAAAATAGTTGTGCAAGACTTAAATTGTCAATTTAACTAGTAGGTATATGTTTTGGATTAGTTGAATCAATTCTGTTGCAGATAGATGACTATTGCATAGATACATTTTTATCAATTTTTTTTATTCTATACAGTGGAAAATTTACATATTTATTTTGTAGGTAATACAGCAGATGGTGATTTCTTGAGCTATCAAGTGCAATAGGTATTAACTGTTTTGATGAGGATAAAATGTTACATATGTTACTCAACAGGCCTTGTATGACACTAATTTTTATATATTTAAAGAAAAAAAATGTTAGTAGTGGTTTAGGCTAATTTTCAGGGTACTGGTGATCTATACTTGCAGTGTTAATATGTTACACTATTATTTCAGGGTAGTGTACTCATATGCTCCAAGATTTTAAAAGGTAAATTATGATATGTTTAGTACTTCTACTTACATATGAAACACTAATGCAACATAACATTAAGATTAATTTGATTAAGTACATTTCATGTTTGTTTCCTTGAATGTCTACAAAACTTGAACACATTTAGTGTAATCATTTTCTGAAATTATTGTACCTCTAAATTTATAGATTCACCTAAGTATTAGAAAAGAATTAGTTTATCATAGCAGTTTCAATGTGAAAAAAAATTTAGCTTTTGAGTGATATGCAGAAGTTACTGCAATCTGAATAAGAAGAGAACAGGGGAAAGAAAGTACCAACTCACTCATGTGCCATCATTTTTGGGTAAAATACTGGCAGAACCTGACTAATTCATGTGCTAGTGGCTTGCTGCACAGGTTTTTTCAAGAAATTCTGCAGAGAACAAAAACTATTAATTTTTATTGATGATATTAATTCTTAGTCTTCTGAATGAACTCTTATGTAATTATACTGATATTCATAAAATAGCATGATCATACAAATGCACACTAATCTTGGTTTATGAATTTGATGGCTTTTTATATGTTGTAATTGCCATGTCCAGACATTTGAAAATTATTTTCTCTTTGTTAACAGGGTTGCAGCAAGAGCCTAGGAACAATGCATTTGTGGCAGAAAAGGCTTTTGAGGATTTAAAGACTATATTGGACAAGTACCAGGTATGTCTCTAACTTAAGTTTCCTCTATTATTGCTGAGATGTTCTATTTAAAATTACTCTTTACTATACTTCAGAAAAGCTATCTTTCAGCAGTGTGTGTGTGAAGCATTTAACCAAGGTTTACTTCAAGTAATATACTTGAACTTTTACCTAGTGTTTGTTATATGTATCAGTGCAGTTGAGAATTCACATAGTAATTTGTCAAGCTTACTAGGTGGATTTCATTCAAACAGTAGTCCTCTTGTATATATTTCTTGTCTTTTATAATTAACTGGATCTGCTTTAATGGGGTGTTTAAGGGGAGCTTTGTTCAGATCTTTGAAAATGTAATTTTATTGCAAATTGTTGTTTGATGGATGCCTATTTTCTAACATACCAAAATCTGAAAACTACCTGCAAAACAGACTATGCTATGGGTAAAATGAGAGAGAAACTAAAATGTTGATGAAATTATGTATTATTTGCTTGCCAGTGATGCATTATTATGCAATAAAATCAATTTAGAATGTGTCTAGCCAAGTGCACTGAATACAGACACATGAATTAAGGGGAAATCACTTTTGTGTCAGAGCAACTCAGTCTGTGATCCTGCTTTAAACCCCTTCCACTGCCTTCCTGTGACTGGAGCATTTTTCATTTAATTGCTTCTTCTGAAAAATGTTTTGTTTTGAGTCTTAGGGATTTCATCTCCTAGAGTTTTTGACTTACAAAAATGAAACTTAGCTCATTTGACATGGAATTTTATTGCAGAAAAAACAGCCTAGTTTTTTTCTAATTTTGAAATGGTCCCTATCTTATTCATAGAAAGTGGGAATAAAATAATGAATTTTAAATTTTTATATAAAATTTATCTAGTGTTTCTCCTAAATTTCAGGGCTTTGTTTTATGCCTTGCATTAAAATGCATGAATTTCAACCAACTTCATTGTTCTAGTGCAAAAATTTTAGGCTGTGAAATTCTTTGGAAAATTCTCTAAATGAATTTTATTAATTACTTTCTTGGGAAAATCTAAAAAAAGTCATACAAACAAAATACATTCCTTAACTTCCTTCCATTGAGTTGCAGAAGTGTGCTGAATTGAGTTACAGAAGTGTGTTGAATTGAGTTACAGAAGTGTGTTGAATTGAGTTACAGAAGTGTGCTGAATTGAGTTACAGAAGTGTGCTGAATCGAGTTAGAGAAGTGTGGTGAATTGAGTTACAGAAGTGTGCTGAACTGAGTTACAGAAGTGTGCTGAATTGAGTTACAATTGTGTGCATTCCTTAACTTCCTTCCATAGAGTTATGGAAGTGGGCTAAATTTATAAGTAATCTGTCCCATTGGGAAAAATCTCCCAATCCTGACAGTTCCCTTAATTTCCTCTATTTCTGCCAATCCATCCAGTTCAAGATGTATCATGGAGAAATACTAGACGAGATCATGAATTTTTTATTTGCCTTTCTGTCTATCCATTCTTATTGGCTATAGCCATAGGAGTCTCAGTGCATCAAAAATTATTTTTTTAATCAGAAACTTGAAGGCAAAGACAACCGCACAAAGTGAAAGCATTTTTCTTTTATTATTATTGTTATAATAGAGGCCTAATTGGTTAAGGGTTTAAATGCCACAGAAACTAAAAACGCAGTAAGTCAAGTCTAACTACAATGACTGCAAATACAGCATCACAGCACCTGAAAATATCGACAGTCAGAGCTAATTGGTTAAGATGAACAATGGTTTTTATCATTGCGTTGCTTTGCAGGCCCAGCCTCATTTGATGGACCCCCACCTAGAGGAACTTCTGAGCACACTGTTGCAGTTTGTCATGGACTTCCACAGTACTTGTGTACTAGCACCCGAGAGCGCCAGTCTCAGTTCTGCGGTACAAGACTCTCCAGATGCCTCACAGGACAGCCAGAATGTAACTCAACATTCCCAAGCAGATTCTCCTGCTATGAAAAAAGCCATTGCTGAACAAGCCTTCAAGTACATTTATCTCTTAACCAAAGTCCGGGGCTACAAATCTATTCTGAAGAAATTCCCGCATGAGGTAACTTAGTGGAACTCTTAAGTTAATTAGTTTCAGTGACTTATGATTTTATATTTTTATTATATATATATTTTTTAATTGAAATTAATTTATTTTATTTTTTGTTGAATAAAAGTAGATTTCTCATGGTATTTTTAACTTTGTATCATACACCAGGTTACAATTTACTCAATCTATTGACTCTGACATTTGTGTGGAAGCAAGATTATTCCTGAAATTAATTGTAATTTTATGCCAGTCTACACTAAAACCTCTTCAAACTTCTCATCAACTATAATGTAACCTAAAAACATTAAGCAAAAGCATTATAAATAAAAGCTAAACAAAAGCAAAACCTTGATTTATTATAGGACAGTATTTTCTCCAGTCAAAAAATCTATTTTTAGGTAGTTTAAACTACTAATGGAAATATATGCTATCTTCATGCTAAGAAATATGCTAAAAAATTACTTTCTCTTTATCAATGATTCCAAGTGCACCCTATTTTATTGCAGGTATCATACTTGATGCCAATATTACAAATGCTTGAGCACTGCCAAGCTAATGGGAGCGACTTTTATGACGTCTATGTGCTTCTCTTATGGCTCTCGATCGTCATCTATATGCCCTTCAATTTGCAAGATTTCGGAGCCACGGTGACAGCCGAGAGACCTGTCCAAAAGTACGCATAGCAGGAGTTAATTTTTACGGAATAGAGGTATAGATGCTGCTGTACAGTGTTGTAATACAATCGGAGCAAAGTCAACCATCATATTGTTGATAGGCTTGATGAAAGTTGGTGTATTTCGCCATTTGTTTAGTTGTTAGTCAATGCCTTTCGAGGCGAGTTGAATTTATGCTCAACTTGCCATACCTCTACTCTAGTTGCTATGCTATTAAATGTGAAATAATAGAAAACGAGATGTCCAATTTATTTTAGTACTAGCCTAGATACCTAGATGGATAAACCAACTACAAAATATTCCTGGTGGTAACTTGTATTCTGCCACAGAATACTGCGTGTGATAAAACAAGAGCTGAAATCTTCACAGTCGTCACGGGATATGGCAGCCTTTCTTGCATCCAAGGTGCTGACCAGACCTGATCTACGCACCAGCCATCTGCCGGCTTTTGTTGAGGGCTGCCTTCAGGTAATGACTCTTGCCGTCCTCAGGGTGTGTTCATAGTGTGTTATTCAATCGTGCAGTCGTGGGGTAGTTCAGTACTGTTTGTTAGGCTTGTGTGTGTGCAGTTGTGGGGTAGTTCAGTATTGTTCATTGGGCTTGTGTGTGTGTCCATTTGTTGGAAAGTTAGTATCGTTCGTTGGGTCTGTGTGTGTGTGCAGTTGTGAGGTTTATTACTGTTTGTTGGGTCTTTGTGTGTGTGCGGTTGTGAGGTCGTTCATTACTGTTTGTTGGGTCTTTGTGTGTGTGCAGTTGTGAGGTCGTTTATTACTGTTTGTTGGGTCTTTGTGTGTGTGCAGTTGTTCAGTAGCCTATCAGTTTTTAGCCTGAAGAAATGAGCGACGTCTAATTTCGAAATGTAATTACTCAACATAAATCAATAACATTTGGAAATAATCTGAAGTTTATCCTCCATTTGCAAATTTCAGTGCTTGTATCTGACTTTTCATGGATTTGATCAAGTTATCGACAGTTACTTGATCCATAATTTGTCACTCGTTTAGCAATGTGTCGGTTAAAGTTGCTATAGTCTTAATGTTGGCCGCATGCGCTCGATGATTTTGGTCAGGGGACTCCCAACTGTGTTGGATTCATGGCAGGATTTTGAGCAGCCCAAGGCAGTGACTTGATGCCGCGTGATTGCTTCAGGCCTTTGCTATTTTCTGGTATGACATGTTTCATCTTCTTGAAAAAATGAATATTCTTGCCAATCTGACTAGTTTAAAATATTTAATCTTTTTCTAAAAGGTTTTATTGTATTAAAGGGCATTCAACTGCTCTTCATTGAAAATAAGCTCTGAATTCCCTCCAACTCGGCCAATGCCCCACACCAGCACTCCAGTCCCTCCGTCATGGTCGCTGGCAGACACTCAGCCTTTCAAATCTCAGTCTGATTTCTCCAAAGATGAACCTGTCGTGAATTTCAATATTTACAGAATTTATTCTCATCTGACCAAATTACGGACCACCAAAATCCATCATCTTTGGTCTCTTATTCTATAGCCCAGTCTACTCGCTTTTTCCTGTTAGCTTCTGAAATTAAAATCTTATTTTTCAATCTTTCTCTGATAGCCCAGCTCTTTTGGAGTTTCTCATCTCCAGGATGGGAATATTTCCACGGAGTTGGCAGCATCTCATACACTTCAACATCACATGACAGTAGCCTTTGTCGTAAAATTTCTCACCAATGTAATTGGCCATTTGATGACTAACCTGTGTAAACCTGGTAATTTTTCTATTTCATTTACGGCTCAGAAACCATCTTCTTATTCACGCTCAATGAAGTTTACCAATTTGCTTACTTTCATGAGCTTTTATGGAGAGACATAAGTGACTACCACTTATACATGTAATTAGCTTAATATAACATTTTATTGCCTGAAAAAAAAAGTTCGTTCCAGAAGGCAAAATGACTCTAAACATGGTTGGCTAAAAACTGTCCACTGGGCGCTTTAGCGTAGATTAGCATTGTTTGTTCGGCCGGCATAGGTAGTGATTGTGTTGCTCAGTGCTGCCACCGAGCGAGAGCTGGGTTGGTGTAGACTTGGACACGTACTCACCACGCACTTGTACAGGTGGTGAGCGAAGGCAGCAGTTGTAACTTCGAAGTACTGGGCTGTCTGCGCTCCCTCGGCCTCATCTGGAAGCACGGGAGGCGTGAGGAGCTCCTGCCTCTCTCAGGCCGCTGCCTCAGCTGCGTTCTCCAGGCCCAGATCACTTTGCAGGCAGACAGTCTTGTCCGTAAACTGGCGCTGAAGCTGGTGCAGCGCATAGGTGAGCCTGGCTGGTGGGTGTGACGTCTGTGTTGCGGCTGGTGGGTGTGGCGGCTGTGTTGCGGCTGGTGGGTGTGGCGGCTGTGTTGTGGCTGGTGGGTGTGGCGACTGTTATGTACAACATATTTACCCTGTATTTCTAGGCAGTCG
>VOMN01028305.1:0-11267 GCA_014899125.1 Orchestia grillus | reverse complement strand
AATACAGACAGGAGGATGAGTCATTTAGGTCAGGATATAGTGAATCAAGATGGTTGAGGTTCTTACGCGTTTGTGCTGGAAATTTCTTGTGTGACCGTCAGTGAACAAATCCTTTATTCAATCGACGGTAAAACGTATTGGTAAATCGATTAAGGAACTTAGATGAGTGAAAGTGTGAAAATGTTATTCGTCGAATTGGGTTGAAATTGCAAAAAGTTAGAAAAAAGTGTGTTGGCACAGTAAGAGTTGCATCGTAATTATCCCTTCCAAGTTGCCCGAGAAATTGAGGCAGTAGTTCAATTGCGAAAAGCCTAAGTCCATTTAAAAAGGGCAAGTTAAATTGTTTTTAAAATTGAACTTTTCTTGTCTTCATTGGGTATTTTATATAAGTATTACTCAACTGCGCCCTTGAAAATACTATAAGATTGAAAAATTAAAAGTAACTTCACTATATAAAACTTTCTCAATATTTCGGAGATATTAACATTGGATGATTTAGACCAACGCTTGTCTTCATAATTCTTTAAATAAGTTGAAATGACAGACTTTAGAAATACTCGTACTCAAATAACGAGAGGGACTTAGCGTGAGTACACAATACACAGAACATCATGAGTACACAATGTGTACATAAAGTGTACACAATACACAGTACATAATGTGTACACAATGTACAGAACACAATTTGTACACAATGTACAAGACATAATCTGTGCACAATGTGCAGAACACAACGTGCAGATCACAATGTGTACACAATGTAAAGAACACAATGTGTACACAATGTACGGAACATAATGTGTTCACAATGTACAGAACAGAATGTGCACATAATCTACAGAATATAATGTGTACATAATATACAGAACACAATGTGTACACAATGTACAGAACACAATGTGAACACAATCTACAGAACACAATGTGTACACAATCTACAGAACACAATGTGTGCACAATGTACCGAACACAATGTGTCCACACTATGATCCAGAAATTCAGACAAAATGGAATGTCCCGTCTCAGACCACAATAAAATATTTTTATTTCTCCATATTATTTGGAATCAAGTTAATTGGAACACAGCGTTGACATCCATACAGAATTTTCTCATGCAAGAGTTTCGACCAACAAACAGGTTTTGTTTGTATCTCAAGGCCAGTTGAAACCTTTCGGGCAGTTTCCGTAGACTGATATGCGGTTTTTAGACAAAAAGGATTCGATCTCTGCTTGATTGCCCCATTTTTTTAAGTCTAGTAAACTCGTCTCGATTTATTCTGAAGGGCGATTTTACCCGGTAAAGGGAACTTCAAAAAACAAGCGTAACATTCTAACTGTGTATTTTACGTAGCCATCTCCTTTGATACGCAAAATTGGTGTTTTCGAAGTGTTTACAATGTCTCTTAGAATTTTAACACTCGTTAGGTATGGAAAATATTCTTGGAGAACGACGTTCGCTCTGCCCAAGCATGCTCAAGTACGAATGAAACAGACATCAACATGGAGAAATAAGTTCACCCAGGTCACATCCAGCTACAATACACAGGAAGTGTCCCCACTGCAAACGATTTGGTTACACCGGAAAGCGATCTGAATTTTTAGGCGGTGAAGGCATATTTGCGATGCAAATTTAACGCAAATTGAGGTTTCTGCTACGTCTCTTGACCTAAAATAAAGATCGAAGTGTTTCCGTTGTACGAAAATTGTGCCGTGTATGTAATACTAAATTCAGTGGAGAAATGAATGTGAGATGTACTTCTAAAGCTGAAATATTCAGCAGAAGAGTTGTCTCGGCTGACATAAGAAGCACTTTATTTCAATCTTGGCTTTATTCTGAAGAATATCTTTCCCTGCTTACTTCGTTGACTTCAGCATTATAGAGTACTTCTAAAGTTTCAATGCTATGTTTTCTTAAATCAAGACGTGATGACTAATCTAAGTTGAGTATTTGCTAATCTCATTGCACGAACGTGTTTTTAATCACAGCGTTGTACTCAGAGCAGTTCATTACAGAGCGGTTGAATATATACTATCTATTCATGTATGTATATATATATAAAATTCATAAGTGGTAGAGTTATTAAATGATCCATTTTCTAGAAATTCTTTTTGATACTCTCTCCGATTGTACTCTTTCTTCAATTTCTTCGTACAAACGCAGCCCAGGCTGTGCAATGATGAGATCTCACGTACCTACTGATGTAGTAAAAGTGAGTGTACGTAGATCAAAAATTAGTAAAATTATTTTGAACATGATAATAAGTACAGCGAAATTATATTATTCACGCACTCGTACGTATTTAGAAAGTGAAAATACTTTTGTTCGTTCCATTTTCATTTAGATTTTATTAAACTATGCAACAATTGCATTCGGCCATTTTACAGCTCCTTGTTTTTCCCGTCTGAGCTAAGAACAAACCTCGTTCCACCTCCACACCTGGTACGACACTTCACGGCCCAGTCACGCTCTTGCTGATGTCGTTAGTAAGAATTTAGATCTGGAACGAAGTTTCCTCGAACTGTCTTGCAAAACTCGGCGTCGGAACGATTTTTGGGCTAGCGCAGGTTTTGGCGAAACACCGATATTTGCATGGCGGACTTCCAAAGAACAGGACGCCTGATTTGAGTTTTATTTGCCGTAACAAAGCAATGGGGTTTTTATGCCCCTCTTTGAAGACTTTGGTTGTCTTTTCAGGCTTCGAAGCCTTCGTTTCGAGGTCCGCAAGAAAATATGAGGGATTTGAAGTGAATACATTCTAGCTGCAATCGTTTTTATCGTTGCTTTGAAATACTAACAGCGGCAGGACGAGTAAAAAATAGATGTTTACTGTCTGCTATTCAGGTCTTTGAGCTTGTTGCATTAATATCCAATACTTGTCTCGGATGAACAAGCCGAGGATTAATTTCGTTCTGAATGAGCAGCAGCCCAACGGCAGTAACCGACCGGGAATTTTAACGGGAAATCAGAATGAATAATTTTTGCTCAGCAAAAGAAAGTCAGAACTTGTTTTTTGGTAACGAATTTCAAAGTGTCAGGTTTCAATGCCAAAATCATACTTGATTAGTTAGAACAGCTTATGAACGAAATACTCTTGGATGCTCAAGTATGTGTCTATTTTTAGGGTTATTTTAGTGTTGCACTGAATATTTGTATTTAACGTTATTGATGTAACCACTGAGGAAGAGTTTCTCATCATGGACCAAGGAAGTCAGGATCGATTGCAAGCGACTGATGGCTACCGCTGCTTCGCGTTGATTGACAAACGGTTCAAATTCATTCAAAATTTAACTCTACATTTTTTGACCAAGGAATTTGTACCGCATTATAAATTTCCGATGATGTGAGGGAGAACAAATGAGCACGTGAAAAAAAGTATTCAAAAGGCTAAAAATTGTCGAAATTCAAGAAATTATCACACAATTATATTTTCAGCACAACCATCGAATTTCCTTCGAATCATTTGATTCTATTGTGAATGTTGTTTAATTTCATTAGAAAACTCGGACGGTCCTTCCCATCCCTGTAAAATCAACATTAGTTCTTGCATTTCCCATTGTTATTTTATGGCCTCCGAATTGCGCTCACGTCCCAGTCATTCGACTCTCCATATATCCACGCCCTTAAAAATTTCAATGCCTATTGTTATTGCATCGAAAGCTTCACGACTGGCATTTATAGGACACTGCAGCAAATCGTAAAAAAACGCAACCCCTTCAACGATGCAAGTAATCGTGGATTGACGAGAGCAAGAGCGAAATTTGTCCTAAGCTTCCATGGTCCGCAGATACAGAAGCCTTCGTCTCTAATATCGAGGACAGCGGATGCCTGTGAGGGATAATGCGCGCTGTTATTGAGACATCACGTCGGCTCAAACTGTTGGTTGCTGAATTGTCGTCCCATATTGCAGACATGCTGTGCTACTGACGCTGATGAAGCTTTCTGTAATACGTTCCACGAGCCTCTCTGTCATAAATTTAACTTCCAGTGAAGATCTAAAAAATTTTTAGTACTTGCTTGGAATTATGTTGTACAAAGGATATGGATGTATTTTCTTCAGGGTTAGTAAAACACAATCGAATTCACAAAAAATCTTTATTACTTCATACGTACGTACCTAGAAACACGGTTTTTCAGTGACACAAAACATCTTTCAGTCCAGAAATTTTTTAAGCTAGTATCTCTGGTCTACACGAAGCGTATAAAAACAAAGTGAAATGCATGGGAGAGGAAGAGCGAGAGTGGAAGAGAGACGTGATGACCAACTACCGAGGAATTTTTAAATGACGTCAACTACATCATCAATCATTTTTTTCAAGATGGTTCTTGTCAACAGGTACATCAATTAAAGTTTTGTTTGGCCATTATTTACACTGGTGAAAATATGACATGGTTACTATTGAAGTTAAGTTTCCTAATTCAAATCAGGTGAACATTTAGAAAAAAAACGACAAATCTCGCCCTCTGTTTTTGGAAAGTCAATCCCTGACTGACATGCAGAAGTTCATCTATAACTAATGGAACACTAGTCTTAAACGTAACTAATTTTAGGGCTGACAACTGGCACAAAAGTTTTGGAGGACGAGAGGCATTCTTCTCCTCCCATAGTCAAGTTGTCCGAGCGTTCTGGGCGCAGGTATTAAGAGGTACTTGTACAGGTAACTTAGGAATTGGGGGAGGAGGAAAATTTTTGTATGTGCTTCCAGGAAGTGGGTTTCAACGTTGATAATACAACATACAAATAACTAGCAGGTCTGCCACTTTTTGAACTGTGATTAAAACTACGAATCATTAAAATTGCTAATTGCAGGATTTTGGAGATGATACAAGGAGAAGATAAGAGACCTGAAATTCCGCAAAAAGCGTTCCGTTCACATTCAGAAGCACGGTGCAAATTTGCAGCCGAATTACCAGTTGCATAAACGAGCCATTTCTACAACATGCAATTCAAAAAAGAGATGAAATTTTCACCGCAGGGATCATTTTCGCGACCAGCGCAATTTAATCGAATGAGGCCATTGTAACACAGCTGTAATTTACACTGAAGAATTAATTTGTACAACAGGAACGTCATGCACAGCAGCAAGTATTTGTTGAGAGCAGCGATGGAGGTTACTGAGGGCAGCGATGGAGGTTACTGAGGNAGGAAAGCGATGGAGGTTACTGAGGACAGCGATGGAGGTTACTGAGGGCAGCGATGGAGGTTACTGAGGATAGCGACGGCGTGTCAACACGACACGCGTCACCTCAGCAGCGCGAACAGTGGACGCCTTGACGAGCTTATTTCTTCAACTTTATGAGAGAAGGTAATCAAGACAATTATTACTACTATTATTAGACAACATTATAATTGTAATAATCGATAATTTAATGCAATAATATTTATAATAATTGTTATAATTATTAATAGATAATATTATAGTTGTCTTGATCATCCACACTAATAAAATTGAAAAAAACGACACGCTTGCTGTGTTGTACGGAATTCAACTGCCACACATTTCTGTCTTGGTAGATAATGCACATGTGCATGTAACTCGGAGAAAATTCGTCATCTTGTCAACCTCTAGAAAATACTGGCAAGAAAATCTAATCTGGAAAGTCCGTTCGTTTATGTCTATAGAAGTAAATCTAGTAGTCGAAATGTCAATATACTCGTATGAAAGCCTGTCGGTCAAATTACTTTCAACGAACGTCCACGTAAAGTTCGAGTGCCTGTTAAATAACTCTTATCAGTAAAATATGCTTAAAACTAGGCCTATGATCAAACGCCTATTTTACATCCACATCAATTCATTTCAATTTGACAAATTTGAAGTGCGTTGAAAACTTCCCATTTATTCATGAAAGCGTTGAAATGGTAAAGGTTGACCATATGGCGTCAGCGGTCTGAACGGTGCCTGGCGTTGAGCTGAGCTGAAGTCTCGAAAATGGTGTTTGAGTCATGAACAATTCATCGAGCTATAGGAATACTGTGTACGCACAAACAACTATCGGTGAAATCAACTGAATATTTGTATTGTATCAAATATATTTGATGCCACAATTTACTTCCGTTTGGTACATTAACTTTGGAAAGGAGATATTTTTTTTTTGCCATCGTGCAATGATTTGATGTTTCTGAACTTCCACATCATCTCTCTGTAATGGAGTTAAAAAATGTTTTTCTGTGCTCTCATTCAGGATGGGAGCTGCAATGAGCCACCCAAGAATAAATCCATATCTTCCCCACAACGCACTTAAATATTACACTCCTTATAATCATTAACTACGCTATAAAACTACTCTGAAAAAGGATAAAGAGACAAACAACTAGGTAAGAAAATACAGAACGCATCTGACCACCGTATCGGAACAAGTACATCATTGAAAGGATATGAAAAGGCCACTTAACATTACACGGCAAACATCTAACTCTGGACGAGCATCATCATTACTGAACAAATACGTACGGGTTTCTTTCCGTTCACAAGCATGACTTTTGCTTGCATAACTCTTACATGAAAGAATGGCTCTGATGCTCTCATAGAAAAGTTTCATCGCGGCTAGAAAAGTGAATTCTATTGACTGAATATTTTCTACTATCTTGTCCTCTATGCTCTCGTTTGTTTTGCTCTGTCCCACGTTCAGTTCCCCTTGAACAATTGACTTTTTCTCGTTTTTTAACAGGAGACAGAGACTCGTTGCCAGTTCTGTTTAATTAAATTACGTATAAGCTGTTTTTTTAGCAGCGGGTAACTCTTTTCTGATTTCATATTACCATATTTATTGCCTTATCGCCAAATCTGCTTATTGAAATTGTGTGTTCTAGGAATGTTATAGTGGTTAAGGGCTCTTCACTAACATCTTATTTTAAGGAGCGACCACATGGATAGCAGTAGTGGTGGCAAGGGTAGTAGCGCTTCAGTGACTCGGACTATCTCTCACCGAGAGAAGGAATTAGGAGAACGGAGAATCTACGCACATGGTGTGTTCCCACACAAGATCCCGTGCGCATAAGAACAGGAAGCTGAGAAGGATGAGGAAGAAAAGATAATGAAACATCAGTGAAAAAGGCATGAAAATGGAAAGAAGCAACGTTGTCACGAAAGACAGAAGTCCCGAAGCTCTGGCTAAAGCTAAGGTGACCTGGGGATGCTATTCCCCATAAAATAAAGTAAACAAGCATAGCTAGCCTAACCCTACTGCCTATGACATATTCTATGCCACCGGAGAGGAAGCGCGTTGATGAATCCTAAGAATGTTTTTAGAGTCGATCAAACGCAGGATAGTGAATGATGAAGCAATTTTTCCGTTACACACCCCTGCGATATTCTTATTATACTAATAATATCCTGAAATTTCAATGCATTCAAACCATTTTCAATAATTATTTAGATTAGGATTTAAAAAAATTAAGACAATACACATCTGGATAGTTTCTTTTTTAGGATATAACATTTCAGATATCTTAATGACCTCGTGAAGAACAAAGGGTATGCAGTGTGACATATAGGACCAAGTCTTTCGCAGAACAACGCTAGTGAAGTAAATTTGTACGTGGGAAGTTAGTGAATTTGTGTCACTCCCATTCGGTTTCTACGTCATTAAAGCTACAGCATATAAATCTGCAGCATCAAGATGCTATTTGAATAGTTACTTAATTTACGCGTAGAATGTATAATATATATGTTAATAATTTACAGTCGCTACTATTCTCTGATCTATTGGTTTCTGTTAAAAATACAAATCTGTAGAGGTCTTAAACTATGATAACAGAGAAACTACGCTTTTGAAATCTAGAGCCCTGCTCTACAAAAGACTGATGTAGCGCATCACTTACCACTAAATAACGTCAAACATTGATGTCCTGGAAATCTGCAATGTCATCCCAACTTTTCATCACCCCGTCAACAATCAATGGGCTGTATCTACGCTTAGGTGGCAAAAGTTATAATTAATTATAGTCGCTCCGGTGAAATGTTGAACAGGAATGGAGTGCAGGTGTTGTCACACGTACACCTGGGACGAACGGGAACGCACGGGAAAATATGTTCTTAAACTATTCGAAAGTCCAGGGGCGTATTTTCGTACAGCAATACCTGACTAATTTTACTGCAATTAAAAAAATTACAGATATAACACGTTTGCCGAGGATTGTGGGTTACTCTGTATACGTAGATTGCAACACAAAAAGACAAATATGTAATCTACGTACGACAGACAAAGGTTGAATCTGTTTTTGAGATAGCTCATTTTCTTTAAATGTTGACTTCACCTTTGTTTCAGAATTCCAATACGGGGAACCACTGAAATATTCTTCTTATCGAAGTTATAGTCTAATTTAAAAAGTAACATTTACGCTATTTTCAAGCCTCTTATTGTTGTCTGTATCTCTTATTGGGAGTTTTCCCAAAGGTGACGTACCTCAAACTCTAGAAGAAGCGGGAACGTAACGTCATAATTTCGGTAAAATAAATTCTCTAAAATTGACTTTTAGCTTTATTACCGATATTCTCCTAAGCAAAGCCGATCGCATTGCACAGATAACAACGCGTTCATCTAGCGTGATGCAATGCTAGACCCTTAGCATCCCCATGACGATATGTCTCCTTCCAAATATTGTAATTTTCTGTATCACGGATACCGACTGTTTTCTTCTCTGTCGCAGTCTCGCCGAGAATTTGTACCCGAGAATCTACGCCGCTTATATTTCTCCCATCAAATGAATTCAGTGAGTAAATAAATGGTAAATCCCAGCAACTAAACACATAAAATTAGCGCACCACTATTATAGCGCAGTATTGATATTAAGGGGCCTTAATCGGTTGTAAACGCAAATACTGAACCTTAGAACGGGTCTCTAGAACAGGTCTAGTGGAAGTGTCTCAACCTAGCGACAAATTGTAAAACCAATCGATTTGAAATGCAGGCTTCCATTTTTCTCAAATCTAGCATTAGAAGTTACTTCATTCACTGACCAAACTAATGCTCTACTTCTTTAATTAGAGGTCACTTTGCTCACTTACCAAACTGACGCTCTACTTCTTTTATACACAGTGTCAATTTTCGTGTTGTTGTTATTGCTACGCTGAGTAAAGATATGGTAATCAATATCTTACATATCTTTTCTTAGGCTACGCTAGACTAATTAATTGTGGGCTTCTATCAAGTTTTAGGCCTATGTATATACGTTCTCTGTTAGTAAATGTGTAGGTATTAACAATTATGCAAGTAAAATAGTTCTCGCTCTCGAATTTTACCATCTAATTTCTAAAGCTTATTTATAAAAGATAAATTTGTTCAAATAGAATAACCTTTAGAGTTTATTTCTGTAGAAAAATACTGAATTAGTACTTAACTTTTTGAAAACTCTCGCACAAGATCATGAATTTACGTGCAAATGAAAATAAATCTACGGAATTCCAAACACAGATTTATTTATCTTGCATCAGGGTGCGAATTTTAAAATGACTCACAAACTGAAAATTTAGATCATCAAAGCTAAGGTGGTCAAAGAGACATTGTAGTAAGGTGTTAATTAATAACAGTAATTATGTAATTAGTTCATCAATTATAGAAATTAGTTTATAGATGATAACAGCGTACCTGTTCCTATGCAAGCCGCTACTCCAGAGAGACGGCGGTGTTCTCGCAAGCCCCTCCCTGGAGCCTCCAGCGACCGAGTCATTATTTTCTGTTAAAACGCATGGCTGGTGCTCCAGTGAAGCGTCAAGCAGCCGTAACCAACTGCAGGCAATATGCAGTTTTTCTAACAGCAGCTTTAACGGCTGAAAAAAATATTACCCATGAAGTACTTTAGGGCCATTATGCGGCCTATAAAATTTTAGACTCCCGCCGCCTCAAAGTGCCAAACTGGGGATTTTTGCATTTTTTTTTGTCCTTGAATCGCCACGTGACCGTTGATTTAAAAAGTAACTGAAGACTTCCTGTACCGATCTATTTTTTTTTACGGTGTGGACCTTTGTGCATCAAAATTAATCGCTGGGGAAATTGTGAGTATAAGAAATACCACTATTACTTTGCACGTATATAAGTAATCGAGACCGAATTCTTCAATGGCGATCATTGAGTTTTGGTGCAAGAAATGCTGAATTTCATCGACGATGCGTGGAGGTGTGCGGGGGTCGAGCGTGGCAAAGAAGTGATAATGTACCTGATGCATGAGAATAATAACGGTTTTGTAGAAGCCATTTGTAGGCATGGCCAGAAACCTGAAGTCACAAGGTATCGAGGGTGAGAGGGTGACTGCTCTGGACGAGACATGGAAAGGTATTTAGCACACAATATACGGACGTACATGAAGCAAAATTCTTACAGGGATGGTGAGTAAAATGACGAGGTTTTCCCAGAAAATTAATAATCGAGGATCGGATGTGGCGCCTGTTTCTTAGTTCGGTCTCCTCCAATGCGAACCCGAATTAAAGGGGGAAATAATTTTGCGAGGAATGGGATGGGCGTTCGAGAGCTACCTAGGCCGTTACCAATCAAACGTTACCCACGAACGTTACCAACTGAAATTTGCCAACCAAACGTTACCAATCACACGTTACCGACGAACGGTACCAACTGAACTTTGCCAACCGAACGTTTCCAACCAAACGTTACATTTCAATAATGGAGTCAATTAATGGATTATTTCCATTAAATAATGGAATTAATCCAATAATAGATTAGTTGGTAATTAATTATTGCCAATAATATGTGTACTGTGTACAAAAGTGATGCTTGAGAAAAAAGCACAAAGTCGAGCGACTCGTGCGCATAAAAGTCCGAAATGTGATTCCCCAGCGTCCACACCCCTTCCCCGGCATGTGGGGGACAGCAGCCGGGGTAAGCACGGGGCTTTCAATAAATTTAGCATCATGAATTTGTTTTCCACGTGTCGAGAGAAAACATCAAAACATATTACCTGATAGATGTAGAATTTTCCAGTTTTTCCATCCCAGATTCACTTCATTATTTGTTTCTAGAGCTTCAATTAGTACAGGGGAGTAACAACAGCATTTTTTTAATTAACACAGCGGCAATGCGGTAGTGACATTTCCGCTCGTGCACCTGCGTGTTTATTCCTTCAGAAGCTTATTAAAACTTGTTCATGCGGCGCGCTTGTTGGTTCAGTTAGTAATTTATTAAAATGATCATTTTACCGGCGCGAATATCATTTCAGTGTATACTGAATTGTTTTTCTCTGAATCATATCGTCAATGCGCTGAAAGCAATCTCTCACCAAGGATTATTCTATCATTGAATAACTGCGGTTGAAAAC
>VOMN01028300.1:0-29348 GCA_014899125.1 Orchestia grillus | reverse complement strand
TCTTACTAAAAGTCGGAAGAACAGAAATTGGTCTATGATTATTTACACACTGTTTGTCACTTCTAGCTATTTTCAGAGTGTTCGGGAAGATTCCAGTGGTAAAAGATTTAGTGATCAGATTTGCTAAAATGGGCGAAATTAAGTCGGTTATGGATTTTAGCATCTTCACAGTAAACGTTTTAATTTCCGGACGTAATGCTATGTTTCAACCGATATTCATCAGGAAGGAAGATGTAATCAATCATATCGATGCAAGTGATATCGAAAACGTCGTACAAGCGCTGATCTGTGACATAGAAACCAGAATAAAAACTAATATTGTAAATAAACTAAATATGCGGGACTAAGTATCTCATTCTTTCATAACAGAAATAAATAGTAACGCTCAAAAAACTGTATGAATTTTGAGTATTATCGCATACATAGTGTAGATAACTTTTCTATTGGTAATTGTTTTTGAAGAAAAGTGAGCAGGATACCATTTTTGAGGAGGACGGTTCGATTCCACTATTTCGAAATGACCTTCACAAATTTCACGCATCCCAATCGGCGACCGACGCTGAAGCCTCGATGCGCCATCCACAACCTCATCGGAGACTCAAATGTGGCTCCGTGAGCCCTCTGATGCAGGCAGCGCTATCAAATTAGCATATCTGCGGACCCTGACTTACAGTCGAGGCACAGCAGAGGCTCTTCTATCTGCTCTAAAATGAAATGAACTCGTTTTTTGACTTTGCACTGATTTATACAGGGTGGCGATAAGTAAGGTACCCTCTCATGAAATTGTGTCAATAAAACTACACAAGGTAATGAAAACAAGTGAATTGGTCCTAAAAATTTGTTAATGTATCGGTGCTTGTTAATGTACCGACATCGGTGATGGTGTCTTACTCGTGGCCTACCCCATACATAGATCATTTAGCCGTGAATTATTCCTCTGGGGTTCTGGCCAAATCTTTAACAGGGTTTAATAGCAAAACATTGGGTCGCGTGAATGAAGATATCGAATTGGTTCAGGGCTAACAAGAGCATTTTATTTTTTTCAGACATGTTTACTGTGCCATGCTCACGATGATATGCGCCCAATGGTGTAGAATTGCTCCGAATGAAAGCGCGTTTACTACAAACGAAAATTATCTCCTATGTGAACATTTTCATGCTTGTTTCATATATACTGTATGTGTCCTGCATGCTCACTACTGGAGTTGCTACGTTGATGTTAGTTACGTAGACGTCGTAGAGAATCTACTGCATGCAAGGAAAGAGAACCAACTGTTTGATTGATCCTGTCGAAGAAACTAATTATCAGATTTTAATTGTCTTTGGGTGCGACATAATTTTCTCTCTCCATCGTAAACTACATGTTTTTATTGAAGCAATTTAGGTGATTAAGCAATGATTATATGCCGAACTTGGATCTCTTGCTTAAACGTTAGCCTGACAGTGGATCAACTTTTTCTATTTATCAAAGGTCAACGAACACCGCAAGACACCTCGACTTCTTTAACAACCCCCCTTATCCTAAAAAAGGAGTGTAGCCAAGTCTCTGTACGAAAGAGCATCTGCACTTTGCAGTGAAGAAAACGAAATCGGTGAACTGAACGACATCGTAGATTTACTGATGTAAAATAATTTCCTGCAAATATATTCCTGTCCACGACGCCACCTTAATCAATAAGGCCGTCAAAATGGGAACAATTAGGTTGCTATCGACTTCTCGTAAGATATAAAATAAATATGTCAGTGCTCCGTCCATAAAAGGTATTTTAAAAATAATTCAGCGAATATTAAGGCCATTTTCCATAAAGCTTAGGCATAAATCGAATAGTACCATTTAGAGGCAACTTTGTTTCGTAAAGGATAGTAGAGTTAATGGGTAACAACTGACCTAACTGATAAGCTAAACTGTGATGAGTGTTAGGCATGTCATATTGGTGAGACGGGCGAAATTCGTGCAAGCGCATCAATGATCAGGCGGACAATGTTCCAAGGAGAGACTAACCCTCCCTTGTATACCAGCATCCATGGTAGGAAAACCATTCTTTCTACTTTTATAATGTTTAAGTAATTTAAGTCATCTCATCAGTTAAAAACTAATATCCTCGAAAAATCGTTGAAGTATTTTATAGCATAAAAGAACATCGCGAAATAAACAAACGCTTGGATATTTCGCAGTAATGTCTTCTTCTGATCTTTGGCCGCCCCTCCTAAACGCTCTTCCTTGTAATTTTGAACTTTAAAACAACAAATTTTCTATATTCTAGATACAAGCCGGTAGCATATGTTGCTTTGTCACAGCGTACATCGTCCTATGAAGACGGTCAGAGCAAATGTGACCAAAGGCTTGGGCTGAATAATATTTTGTCTTGATTAACTTTTCTTACAACTTTGAAAGAATGAACTCCTCAAGGCATCCACTATTAGCTGCTCTTTAATGTGTGAAAGGAGAACATTTTAATACAAAACTGTCCACACATAATTTATCTATACTTTCACTTTACAAAAATTGTTCAAAGTTTCCACCACCCACATCGCTGCACTTGTGATATCTTCGACTCAAGGACCGCCGGATATTGTGGAAAAGGCCTGGCATTTCAGAAATATCGCCAGAAGCCGCTGCAATTCTGGCCGCGAGATCCTCTCATTCCACAGGTGTTGAATAAACAAGGCTTTCCATGTGGCCCCAAAAATCGATGTGCATCGATGTGGGTGGTGGAAAGTTTGAACAATTTTTTTAAGTAAATGTATAAATAAATTATTTGTGGGAAATTTTGTTTTCAAATTTCCTTTTTTCAAACATTAAACAGCTCATATCTCAAAAAACAATTTTATCGCACAATTTCATGCAGGCAAACATGTTTACATAGCTGGCCTCTTTCCGGCAGGTGTGAATTTTTGTACCTTTGTTTCTCTAACACCCTGTATAACCTGTATTTATGAGTTATGATTACAAACTCATATATTTTAATAGTTATAGTTATGGCAAATTAGAACTGTTAATTAATCTATAACAACCTTCTTTTCTCATTATAACAGTTAATAAGACGGGAAAAGGATTCGCAAACAAAAGTGCTTTAAGCTTTTGCTTAGGGATGAAAGAGAATTTTCAAGATTCTCTCAGGGAGACGTAGAGGAAGACAAGTCTCTGTACCATGGCAGCTTTCGAGATATCCGATTGAGGCGGTCAGACCTGCAATGTCTGTTGCTCTTATTTGTAAGTCCTGCACTCTGCCCAAATGGCCTCTTCTATCCTGACATAGGGCTTGCCACGTTGGGTGATTACATTATTGCTGTCAACATTTTGACGGTGGCGTGTGATGGTTATATCACAGGTCGCAATCCAAGAATCACCATCGACCAAGAACAATGCACCCGCGAGTCCTTGCAGCACCAGGAAACATGGAAAGAAAATGAACATATTTTAAAGTATCCAAGAAAAAAATGGTGTGACATACATAGAACTCATTGAAGACACGTAAGGTAAAATTCAGTGAGTCAGACGGACACAAAATGAACATTTCGAGCACCAGTGAGAGGAGGATTGAGTGGCGTGAGGGGCACCAAGTCACGCCCGGCAGTCCGCGTCCTGAGCGGCAGACGAGAGCTAGAGACCCGGAGTGCCGACTCCGTCACCCTCGCAGTCGGAATAATTCAATCGCTTTGTTCACGCAAGAAATCCTCAACTTTTTTTCATTGGAGATATCGATGCATGTGAGGAAAAAGCTATCGTTGATAAATTTTTAGAGCCGGCGCTGGCAAAATGAATTCGGCGAGGACGCCAACGAAAAAATACATTTACGTTTTTTTGAACAGAGGCTCGAGCGAAGTGCTCTTCATTGTTCGAGCTCCTGCTCCGGGCCGTGAAGTCAAAGTTGTTTTTGATTGGAGTCGGCCTCTCGTTAGTAATGATATTATAAATAAAGTAACTCTTCTTATGAAATAAATTCATGTGCGCCGTTGATTAGGTCGAAGCGCAATGTCTCGTTTCATTTCAATAACAGAGAGATATTCATTTGTTTTATATCAACAGACGCACGTCCTCGTCAAGAACATTTCTGACGTGGCCGCCGCTGCACATTTCAAAGTTTTGTAATTCAATGACAAACACACCGTGTGCATTCCCACGATGTGAATGTCAGCAAGACAAAAACTATTATTACTATTATAATTAGCTAGAAGACAAAGACTCCAACGAGACTCTATTGCATGCACAAATTACTTGGACAGAACAAATTTAGCGAATGAAACCATTACTTTCCGAATCCATTGTCAGACAAATAGGACATTTTCATTGCAATCTTTGCGGGGTTCCGAGATGGACTATAGTTTTCATCAAAGAAGAAGAATCTCCACAAAAGTCAACAAGCGAGCGCGTGGCCCAGTACGGAATGAACTGACGTGTCTCCTTCGAAGGAATTATACACTTCTGCTATACAGGGCGTCCCACAAGTAGCTGACTTGCTATACAGGGCGTCCCACAAGTAGCTGACTTGCTATAAAGGGCGTCCCACAAGTAGCTGACTTGCTATAAAGGGCGTCCCACAAGTAGCTGACTTGCTATACGTATAGGGCGTCTCAGAAGTTGCTGACCCATGCGTTCATGAGTAAATAGGATACCAAATTGTAGGGTGCCCTGTTAAAACGTGGTAGTTCTGGGACAACCTGTAGAAAACAGGTGAGGGTGTGAGGCAGGTGATGGTGTGAGACAGATGATGGTGTGAGGCAGGTGATGGTGTGAGACAGGTGATGGTGTGAGGCAGGTGATGGTGTGAGGCAGGTGATGGTGTGAGGCAGGTGATGGTGTGAGGCAGGTGATGGTGTAAGATAGGTTGATTGTATATGGTTGGTGAGGTTGTAAGTTAAGTAGGATGTAGGGTAGATAAAGTACGTAAGGTAGATAATGTGGGGGAAATGATGTAAGGAAGACAACGTGTGGTAGACGATGTGGAGTACACAGTGTAATCTAGATGATGTATGGAGGATGATGTAAGGGGGATCATGTAAGGGAGATCATGTATGGTAGGTAAATGACACAAGGCAGTTCGTCACCAAATATACCCAGTACTGGGGCATAGATACAGGCCAAGCTGCAAGCCTAGACATACAGTAGGTATGAATATAGGCCTGGTGATATTCGTCATATTTCCCGTTAGGCACGATCGCAGCCCTGGGACCCTGCGGCGGCGCGTCGTCTGCGATGTCAAAAGCAAACGCCGCAAGTCTTGGAGGCAGAGTTGACTTTAGCAGCTCATCGCAAACGTTAATAAAGTCCTTTTTTCATCTCTCTCTTCACGATTATTTTCCAACACTGATGATAAAAATTGTGTTTTCAGATGCGTACGCAATTTTTACCAAAGGTGTTCACTGCATCGTTTGTTCTTCTTTTAATCTTAAGGATGATGTTTCCTAGAAACCGATGTAAAAGCACTGCAATAAGATATGAGATGAGAGGCGTCTGCTCACCTTCTGTACTAACCACCAGACTCTCCTAAGCCAGGCATTGCATCCCCAGTCTAACTGTTTCGCCCCTGTATCAACAAAATTAAGATATAATCGATAAAAATACTTGTGAGGTCATACTTATAGATAATCATAGATGCTCCATCAAAAAAGTTAGACTAAGTTTCCATGCAGGGGGAAGCGACGAAATCGAGGTGCTTAATTTCTAGCCAGCTCCTACACGCCGCCAAAATGGAAGGAAATCTCAAGTGAAATAATGTAACTTTCCGTATCACTGATACGGACTGCCTTCCCGTACAGTCTCGCTGATTAGGAATACGGGACCCGAGAATCTGGACCCGGGAATTTTCTGCCGCCTATTCCCCCAGCGCGTAAATAAAGGGTTTTACATAAAAAATATATAACAACTTAGTGCAGTATACAGTTTTGAGTCTTGGCCCAGTCAGCGGTACCTGAGGTGTAGTCAGCCGTACCTGAGGTGTAGTCAGCCGTACCTGAGGTGTAGTCAGCGGTACCTGAGGTGTAGTCAGCGGTACCTGAGGTGCAGTCATGAGTCCACAGTTAGTAATAAAGTTACAAATACTTTCTTCAAAGCGATGATTTTTGTTAACCTATGTTTACGTCTATTTCTTTATTGTTATAATTTTCATAACTATTTTGTTAAAGCATATACCGCAGATTTCACGATGTTCTTGTTTAACAGCAAATCTATTTTAACAGATTTACTTCCAGTCTCTGAATTTTCCTACCTTTTGAACAGATGTAAGATTCCGCTAACCACATCCACATGCATCCCCCCGTTCCACATACGCTCATAATCGTGCATTCAACATTCGTTCAACATGAACAATCGTCGCTCTAACTACGTGTTATGTACGCATACTGTGAGAGGAACAGTCTCCCCTCAAATTACTTGCTACCCAAGTACACTCTCCCTCAAATTACTTGCTACCCAAGTACACTTTCCCCTCAAATTACTTGCTACCCATGTACACTAACCCCTCAAATTACTCGCTACCCAAGTACACTCTCCCTCAATTTTATTTGCTTGCCAAGTAAACTAAAGACAGGACAAGAATCGATGACATTTCCTGTTCACGTCCGGAGAAGCGCTATTGGAGTCCGATATGAAGGCTCGGCCCTGCGCGGGGACGGCGGCGAGCTGCAGGACGTTCAAATTGGAGTGGAAGCTTCCGTTTCAACTAGAAATGAGGCTGGCATTTTTATTACAGTGCATCAATTCCTTCCAGCGACCACGCATCTTCCCAACATGTGGTACCACTTCATGACTCTAGAAGTGTTGTCTGTGAACCGACTTGTCAAGAAAATTCTCAAGCACTTGCAGTTGGAATGAGGGTTGATATCAGCAGGGGCCTTTGTTGCAGCCTATATGTACATTATTGCAGCCTATATGTACATTATTGCAGCCTATATACACATTACGGCAGCCTATATGTACATTATTGCAGCCTATATGTACAATACTGCAGCCTATATACACATTACTGCAGCCTAATGTACATTATTGCAGCCTATATGTACATTACTGCAGCCTAATGTACATTACTGCAGCCTATATGTACATTTCTCCTAGTCACCTCACATCCTACAAACAGGTTGGCTACTCTCGGGTTATTGTCTGCGCACGAGAATTTAGGAGCCCTTGTGTCGGCGACAGGCTCTCATATGCGTAAGTTGGTCGCATAGTCGCGGCCAGTCGCGGAGTCCGGCCGACAGTTCTGGATGGGGGATCCGCGGAGTTGAAGTCGGAAATCCGCTGGAGGATATTCAGTTCCAACGTGGAGTTAGAGTTGAAATTGGAGATTCCTGGGGTTTTTAGTATCCAACACGTAGAGTCCCGAAAAAGTCTTACGCTCACAATCTTCCTCTTGTCCTTCAACAGTCCCCTTACAGTCCCCTCAGCCCTCAGTCTCTTTACAGTCCCGCTACAGTCCCCTACAGTCCCCATACAGCTCCCTCCCACAGTCGCTCTACAACTCTCTCCCACAGTCCTCTTACAGCCCCCTTACAGTCCCCACCCACAGGCCCCTACAGCTCCCCCCACAGTCCCTGCACAGTTCCCCAACAGTCCACAACAGTCCCCTACCTTCCAATGGCAAGCGGCAGCAAAAATTCGACTATCAAATGATTAAGACCAGAAAGCGCGCTCGCAGTTCGCTATTAATGAGAATTTAATGCAGTGCACTCGCGTCCTCTGGCCATTTTTCAAACTCAGATGAAGTCTGTTCGTCACAAGGAGCTTTGAGACGCTGGATGAGGAGTTTTCCACACCCCGTACAATGGTGCGCACTGTTGGTTATTTGGGCTCTGTTGCGTGTCGTATCGAGTGATGTCGACACACGAAGCCTTTCACCAGGAAGACTAATATGTTACTCGTGTTAAGCAAGTTCTAAATATCTGGTTAGACAACACAAGCTTGCTATCCGTGCCAATAAGCGATTCCTTCACTGTTTAATTCAATGAACTATCATCCTTCTCTATGAAGCCCCTACAATTATAGGATGCCAAGCGCCATACACACTGAAAACGAGTTATGCACACCACTGTCATTCCCAAAGCTTCCTCTGTATGAAGAGAGAGTCGTAGGTGAAAAAGATCGTCGCAAAATGGTCGAAAATTAACGCAAGTCGAGTTGACTCTCACCTCTGCGCCTCACTACTTGCTTCGATCTTGAATCTTTGAAGCCGTTTTCAGACTTTTAGAAAAAGCTGCGCACGGTACTTTATGTTCCTTGCGGCCTCCTGCGAACAAACTGTACACAAGCAAATTAAAAAATCGTTTGTCTGCCTTGTCAAAGTGTTATTTCTGCGAGAGAAGCCAACTGTGATTCTAGCTCAAGGTCATCTGCTCCACTGAAAAAGGTAATCAACCAATTTTCCTTCATTTTACGTCAAGTAATGTTTACTTTTTCCTTCTGATATTTTTTTACGTTCTGCTATGAACGGAGAAGAGCTATTCTCAGGTGAACGCTCTCGTCATCTCAAGCGAGCCTTTCGATGGCCATGGAAGTTCGCCAAACTGCGCAGACAACGAAAATATATCGGCTGATCTCTGAGACTCGAACCTACGAATTTGACACCGCCATGCCGGTTGCATCACATGGAAGGACTCAGTGGCGCAGTGTGTAACGCACTCCGCTTCCAGTGAGGAGGGCCCAGGTTCTATGCGAATGCTGGATTTTATGGAGTCGCGGAGTGCTTTCCTTGTGAAAGGAGGCCTGAAACTCCACATCCCCATTGCAACAACTTGTTCTGTCTGTAATGACCAGGCCTTTTTTTCTGTTTTATCCTCTCTGTATGTCTCGTGCTTTTGTAATAGTCTGCCCAAAATCAAAATCGTCGTCTCTCTCAATGGAGGTTGTAAATCTAGCGATTTATTGAGGCCCTCAAGGAGCGCCAATGTTGAGGCAGTTCGCTGTGACATTTCTCATTCGATTGCATCACTGAATCTAATGTAAATTACTTGTGGTAAATGTAAAATTAATCTACTGCATTGTACGTGAACTCCATTGGATAAGGGTTTTCGTCTTTTCTTGTCTTTCCTGTGAGAGATGAGCGTCATACTTCAGTCATTCCAGTAGTTTCGACTAAGCAGCGAATTTAGGTCTGATTCTCAGGAGTCAGAAGTAGAGCTCATTTTCCCGCAAAACGAGATCATTTTTTCCATGAAGAGCCGGTGCACAGGATTCATACTTTTCACACGACTTTAAAAAAAACTTTTTAAATGAAGACCGTGGAAGTTACGTGTTTCGATTTTCCTTAGCGAGAATATTGTCGTGTTTTGGATACGCGGTTTTAATGGAAAACTGTCGAGTTCCCCCTGAGTGGTCCTGAGTGTGACTGTACTGCACTCCAGTGCGGACAGTCTCGCCCTGACTCAGTTCCCTGGTAATTAGGCTACCCACAGAGGTCATGGACACTGCAAGGGCAGTCAGGGTCAAACACACGTGTTTCTTTTCTACTTCGAATTATTTTTAGATAAATTGAACTCTTTGAACTTTACTTAACGCATTCGCAGTCAGTCCGTGATGACAGGTTTTGAGTAAAATTACGTGAATTAGCTTTTTTTACTAAGCGCCGATGCAGTGATAATATTTATGACGCAAAATTCATCTATATCGAAACATGCGATAGCATGCTCCCCTAACAAGCTACAATATTTTAGTTTAGAAGCGAACTTATCTTTTCTTAAGCCGTAGAGTCATTCTAACAGTGTTGTAGTATTTTGGACAGCTTCTCGGTACTTTCAACCTCGAGTAACTGAGTCTTAAGGGACCCTAAAGGTTCCCGGCTATTTATAACTCATAAGGTGTCTCTGCTCTCGCTGAACAATGCGATATTTTTAATTTTAGACGAGTTCAAGGTTCTGCTGCTCTATAATTTTTAAAATGTACAATGTTCAGAGCCATTCGGTAATTTATTTAGTACGTGTAATCTCCTTGATGAAGACAGCTCGTATGCTGTTTTCCAATACCTAATAGATCCGAGTAGATTGAATCAATGTAAAAATTTAAATTTGCTGCAATTTAATTACAATTTTAATTGAGAATATTCAATGATTACGTTCAATTTTAAGTACCTGAAAATCGAAGATGACTTTAATGAAATAGATGAGAGAGCAAGCCTTGAAAACACTTCAAATCGAATATCCTTAATTTTTTGTGTCATTTCCTTGTTTCTCTACTAAGATACATACGATATTGACCCACCAAGCGCTATACGAAAAAACTCACCGCACTATCGAGTCGCTCGGACGACGAGGATGTTCGAAGGAGCCAAAATCAAGCCGCCCCTCCTACTGCAACGCGATTACAAGTCTCACAATTTCTCACACGTGAAGGACCTCGCATGCTGGAGCAGGAGCTCACAAACGCGGTCACGGTGGTCAGACTTGGCCAGTCCAACAAGTGCAGACTTTACGAAAACAGACGATTGGCTCCTGGGAAAAACAGCTCGAATAACTGGAGTATTATGTGGCCACAACTACCGTTGTTGCTTCCCTCGCTCCAATATTTCGCTGCAAATTTGGTGGCCATAACTGCCCTCGTTGCTTTCTTTGCTGCAGTAACATTTCCTCACACGGACAGTCCACATAATAACAAGACCGGCCTTACAAACGGGTCTAGCATACCTGAACAGGCACGACTGTAGGGGCTCTGTAGCGCGGTGGTGACGCGATCGTCTCTCAACCGTTGAGGCCCAGGCTCGCTTCCCGGCAGCGCCGGTTTATTTTCGTAAAATCACAGAGTGCTTCCCATGGGAAAGAAAGTTTAGAGCCCAACTTCCTCTCATAACTCACCCGCTCTGTCACTGATTATAAGGAATTTAAAATCCATGCTGTACTATTTGTGATCAAAGGGGAAATACAGTTTCTCTCCTTGACACATCTGTGGACCACCAGCAGTTTTTGGTGCAAGCAATGATGAACTTTGAACCATTGTGATGATGAACTCAGAGCTCCTATGATGATCAGCTTCAGCGTTGACGCCAGTGCACCGGCTTGGCTTGAAAATATGTACACACGGTCTTGAAGTGCTGCTCTGTGGTATGGTCAAAACATTAAAATATAAATGAGCTCTTGCCCAACTCCTTTACATTTTCAGAAACAGTTTTTTCATCCTCTGATGTTTCAAGTGCATTTTACTTTAAGCAGCATAGTACTTAAGATTTCACTTTGTTTACGTGTGTTGAACTGTACCTGGTTCCGCCCACCTTCACACTGCTATCCGCACTTGCTTTTAATTCTCCAGCATTTTTTACCCTCGTTCGCATTCCGATCTCCTTTGAATTTTATTTCCTTGGCGCCGCGTCTTCCTTCGGATCAGGGATTCCTAACCAGGTCTGCACACCGTCTCCAGGGGTGTGAGCGCGGCAGCGCTTCAGGGGATGCGAGAGGTACGCGCACCCAATATTCAGGGACTGGAGTTAAATATTTTCTTCCGTTGCTCAAATTTAATATACATTCAAGATGATTTCAGAAGGTCCTTTCTAAAATTGTGAAATTTTGGATGAAGAGCGAGGATACAATACAATTTTTGGGGAGGGGTGAGGGGGGAATGTAAGCATAGGTTGGCAACCACCGGTTTAGATTCTACCTTATTCGTGTTCTACAAGGTCTATAAGATAAATTCATACAATTTTCCTCATTTCTGTTTGAGCCTTAATATCTCAGAAAATAATAATAATAAATACATGAAGAATTGACACTTTATTGAGAAGACTAAAAGGACAAATTACTTACTCAATATGACCGCCTTTGACCACGATGACGTCCGCTAAGCGTTGGCGGAACTCAGACACGGCGTGGAGGATCACAGCCTTTTCTAACGACCTTACAGCCGTCTTGGTGTCTTTCTTGAACGCTGTGACGCTGTTGTAAGGCGTTGCACGAGCTTCGGATTCAATTCACGCCCAGAAATAGCAGGTCATGAGGTTCAGGTCAGGTGAATTAGAGAGCCACAAGTCCCTCTCCCAGAATTGCACACTGGATCTCCTGAGCAAGTCGATGGTTTTGTTCTTTGTGTGAGCTGAGGCTGAATCTTATTGGAAGACACACTTTTTACCAGCAGCCTTGGCCTTCATCCAAGGTATGATTTTGTTATATAGAACTTTGCAGTAGACAGCGGCATTCATTTCATCTTGGCCGGCGAAGAAGGGGGTAAACATGTCGCCCTTACTCAAAACCACGCAGAGGGCCATAGCGCTAGCTTATTTTTTTTCTTCATCATTGTGGGGTGACCTTAGTCCTCGAAGGAGCGATCCAGCGATCATTCTGTTTGCTAGAGGCCCTGCCGACCGTAAAATTTTTCTCGTCAGAGAAGAACTTGACGACCGAGCCGTGTCCTATCATCCAGTTCAACAGCTTCCTTCACCTTGTTGGCAAGGAGATGTCTCTTACCTTGCGTTGTAGAGTTTAAGTTCAGCTGCTCGATATCTTAGTGGATCATCGTGACGCTGACGGCCTTTTTCTTGGCCAATGTCGAAAATGATGCTGTTGGATTGGCTTTGACGCTTCTTTTGAGGCCTGCCATAAATCGTGGTGCGCGAATTTTTCGCTGCTTGGATTATGGGCCAATCTCTGGTCTTGGCCACCCTCGTCAAAACGCTTTCAAACGTCGTAGACAGTCAGGCTCGGATACAGGCAATACAGGGGTTGGACAAAATTATGGAAAAATTATGGAAAAGCGACAGAATTCATTCTTATATGGTGTCGGTCCCTCTTTTAAGGCAATAACAGCCTCAGTTCTCCGAGATATTGAATCATACAAATTGTGATTGTTTCTAAAGGAATTTTAGCCCATTCTTCAGTTAAAACATCCTCCAGTCGTTTTAGAGACGGTGGCGGCGGAAATCTACTCCTTACTTGAATCTCTGAAATCGACTATAAATGCTCAATAGTGTTAAGGTCGGGGGATTGTGGTGGCCAGATGAGATGCTCAACTTCATTAGAATGCTTCTCATGCCATTTTTTAGCAATTCTAGCTCTATGGATGGGCCACTCTAAACGCATTTGTCTGGTAGAGCAGAGGTTTTCTAATTGCAGCTCTGCAGTAGAATACAGATTTGTACAGCTCCCGTGGCTGTAGGTCCTGTAGGTGTTCATTGAAGTCTGCAGTGATTTTAAGAGCCGTGGCTTGCGATCCTCACTAACAATTCGATTTAGAGTCCGACGATCTCTCTCAGACAACTTCGACTTTCGGCCAGACCTGTGCTTTGCTGAGGACGTTTTCCTTCTCTTTCAAAAGCAGTCAGTACTTCTGTGACAGTACTTCTTGAAACGTCAAGCATTCAGGCAGTTTCTGTTACACTAGCACCTGCCATACGAGCACCAACAATTTGGCCTCTTTGAAAGTCAGAGAAGTCTGCGATTTTTTACAGGGTTGTAACCAAATAGTTTTTAGATATCTGTAAAAAACAGTTAACTTAAATAAAGTCTCAAATAACAACAGTAAACAATAAAATATTAAAATTAGTCAAGTTTGGATTGATTAGGACATGTTCAAAGATTATGATTCTTAAGTGTTAGGTGTTCCCATTATTTCGTCCAACCGCTGTACTTACAGGGCAGTTAGGGTTCAAACGCGCACGACGAAGTTCACGTACGGCCGAACGTTTGGCCTGCTCCATTGTGTAATCTTCACTTCGACACACCAAGTCAAAATTTCTTCTGTCGGTTAGTTTGATAAGTGGCTATAACTGAGTGAGGTCAGAATTGCCAACTTACACAGCATCAGGGTTGCCAACCACTAAAAATTGTACGGATCTATATGTATGATCCTTTACGATCAATCTAGCCTAGTCCTACTTCTTTTCTGCCATAGAAGACTAGGCTATCTTCTACGTCAAGGTAGGAGAGAAGTCCTACTATACATATCTTCTTCTTTTTCTACCAAGAGGTAGAACTTGCCCACTATCCCACTTCCATTCCTCTTCTACGTCAGACTAGAAGACGCCTTGGAGTGACTGCATACTAATATCAAACTTTAGTCCTATCGACTTTCCAGTAATATTCATCAATTTTCTAACAATATCCATCAATTTTCCAACAATATCTCTGCAACATCCATGAACTTTCCAGTATTGTCCATCAGCTTTCCAGTAATATTCAACACTCCAGCAATAACCATCAATTTTCATGTAATATCTATCAACTTTTCAACAATGCCCACTAACTTTCTTCCTTGGGATACATATGTCAACATTGGACATAATTCAACACGGTGCCAGTGCTCTGACATAATCCGAGTCACTGAAACGTTGTAATCTATACTAGTACTACTGCTACTACTACTACTACTTACAACCTGCATCTCAACCACCATTCATCGCTCTGCGCGTCGTGTTGCCTACACCTGAGATTCGTTAATATTTGCAAGTCAAATCCATTCTTAATTAGATTCTCTGCTCTGACTTGAAGCATCGTAAGCTAATCTGTCTTTTTTTTACACAGAGCGAGTGCACGCCGCACTTTTACATACGCCGGCAAAATTAAACAGAATCTTAACTGAAAGATCCACGGAAAAGTCTGTCCGGCCTCGAGAAGTTTACGCGTCGAGAGTATGAAAGCACCGAGATTTCTTGTGAATTTCGTAGTCGAATTAGTCAAGGAAAAATCTGTTAGGATCTACGTGCGAATAACAAGGAACTCTTGACTTTCTGCCACATTTTCGAAGAAGCTCAAGAGTTTTCTAAGGAAAGAGAATTAGAGAATTCCATGACGTTTGCATTAATAAACTAAGCGTGTATGACCGACCGTGTGGTGCTCACGCGGGAGTTCGATGCCGTCATGCGTGGTCGTTTTTGATTACAGTTCGGAAGCCCCAGAAAAAAAGTTCGACGCTTTCCACAAAGCTCCTTGTAGAAATCAGCTGATGCGGATCCCGGGTGGATTCAAAAGCTAGTGGCGAATGATCGCATCTGTATCGAGTTTGAAATAAAATTAAAATTCCATATGATACATTTTTAATCCATGTTCGTTTCTTGTAAGAATTATAATTCAGAAATAAATTACAATACAACTATTAAAAGAAGGATGTTAATTTTCGACCACCCCGTATATGTGTACACCATAACTAAGTACACAATGGGTACACTAACCACGTACACAACACGTATACGCCTCTAATCATCCATGTACATAATACATGAATTCAGTAAAACAGGCACACAATACAGGTACACAAAATCTTTCCCTGATTATTAAAGTTCTTCCCTAAAAAGTCGTCGGCAAATCACTTATTTTCGCGAGATGACGAATGAGTCATCAGTAAGGCATAGAAAAGTCTTGAAAAGAGTCATCTTGTCTTCCGTATTCAGGGGAAGACTTATGGATGTCCTGTATTTACGTGCACTCACTCGTATACAGCACGCACGTTTTCACTAAGCCACGTACACACTGCCTAAAAATGTATTCATTTAGAGCCTAAAGTACATACATGAGTACGGTAAAAAATTACACTTGATCTCCCAATTTTTGCAGTGCTGTACGTAACATTAGGTTCTATTTGAAAAACAAATGGTATATTCCACCGTCGTTACACCGCAACGCTTCAGCACATCGCAAGGGCCCCATGCAAACTCCACACATCAGCTCGCAAACTTTACAGATACAAAAAGCTGGCCGGCGAAACCCACGGAATTCGACCGGACTTTACCACTCAATTGTCGACGATATTTTCAAACAACTAAGATGCTGAGGAACTACGTTCATTCAAACAACAGCATTTTCCAGCAGTGTACTTGTGGCAACAACGTGTGCACACTGCTGAAGTGTTTCAGAACGATCGCTAGTGGCTGAAGTGGTAAAACCAGGAATGTAATAATAATAATTATACCAATAAAAATGATGAAGAAAACAGCTGCATCAGAGCTCAAACAGAGACGTACATCTTAGCAGAGCAGAAATATTCAACATTCTCCACAAGCGTGAGACCCTAGAGGAATTCTTGATTTCGTTTCCGTGCACCCTTAGCAACAAAATGACGGCTATTTAAACTTTACAGAAAAATATATACCCGTTGTTTTTCATTTGCTCTGAAGTTCGAATTTGAACTCATTCACTCCAAAAGATGAAGAAAGCCGGCGCGGGACAAAAATAAATTCCTCTTCTTTTATCTCCAACCTCTTTGGGAAAATCCACTTTCTTGTCTGAGAAGAAGTTCGTCTCGCGTGTCACCCTCATTGGCTGAATTGGCTGATGCACGCACTTCTGTATCAGAATCTGTTAAATCAGGGCGAAGAGTTTCTTCCTTTTAGCCAAAACTTCGAGAGGCGTTGATTTAATTGTCACTCAGTTCTAGCGCTTACCTCTGAGGGAAACCGGCACGGTTCATTAGTAAAAAGAAGCTAATTTGCGGCAAAAGTTTGCGCGAGGTCGTTTCGGTCAGACTAACTTCTTCATTGGCCACCGAGACTTGCATGCGAGTGTGGGCACAGAGGCAAGACGGTTGTGGTCGGCTGCTGGCTGTTTAGCGCGTGATATTTTACAGATATGTTTGAGCAGGCCTTGTGGTTGGCTGCTGGATGTCATTTACATTCTTTTAGTCATTCTTTTAGTCATTTTCGATTAAAAATGATTTCATGTTCACAACACGAAAGCTGACGCAGAACGCCGTTTCATTTTCGTGAATATATGAAAAGAATGTAATTATATGAAAATTTTTCCTGTCCTGGGCAAAGCCTCTTTTTTCCCCCGCCCAAGGGTTTCTCGATAGTCTCCACACCACCACAATTCACAAATACGTACATATTTGCAAGTGTCAGCTTTACGAATTCTTAAGAACTGTTTCCCTAGAGTCGCAATAAGGGCTGCTGCAATCAAAGAGACCAAAAAAATCCTATTTATTCCTCGTACAGAGTGCTAGATCGGTTCCAGCGAACAACCGCTCCATCTTCGCATTCTTGTAACGCACTTTATTTGCTTCTAATGACACCAATGTCTTCCAAGCTATTTGGAGGTGCCTCTAGTTGATACCACTCTAAGCGGGGGACGACTGTAAAGCAGTTGTTTCCTGGAACCGATTTAGCGCTCTATGCGGAGGACGACTGTAAAGCGGTTGTTTGCTGGAACCGATTTAGCGCTCTACGCAGGGGACGACTGTAGAGTGATTTTTCCCTGGAACCGATTTAGCGCTCTATGTGGGGAACGATAGTAGAGCGGCTGTTTACTGGAACAGATCTATAGCGCTTTATGCAAAGGACGACCGTGATTTAAAAAGTTCCGGATCACAGTTATTCCCGAGAAGTCATTACCAACTCAAGAAATATGCGTTTAAAACATTACAAATGTCGACTTAGCTTGCAAAGCTGCCGTGTTTCTGGCCGCCTAATTCCGGAGATGAAGCTCCGTCGAAGTTTTTGGCTGCGGTTCATTAAGATTTTACTGCGGGTGGTCCTACATGTGAACCTCTCCGAGCCAGCTCTCGGCGGGCGCATCTTACGGGAGAAGTTTACGTGCGTCGCGGGGTTTTGTCTCTCTTTTGAAAAGAAGGGCGGGCAAGAAGATTACTTTAGCAGAATTTGTAATCTTTATCGAGTGGCTAAATCTGATGATCATTTTGGCGTGAGTCGGTAAACACTGCCGCAACTGGTAATTTCGTGTCAAGAAAGGAGCGCAGTTTGTCTCCCGGAAAGCATTTTTCGGAGCTCGACTCTTCGTAGTCAAGAAATTTAAGCGCCTTTGAGCAGTTTTGCTGTACCATTAAGAAAAATCATAACGAATTTCCGACTGGGATGCTGGGGACTTTCAGGCCATAATCTTCCCATCAAAAATGGGCTTCCTTCCTGTAAAACTGCGGCCGCCTCTCAGAGCGAGGCGGTTCATGCCTCCCCCAGACGCGCATCCGAGGCATGGGCTACTCGACAGCTTCTTTTCTGCAGAAATTTTCTCCTCTTGAAATGTGATGGAACCACACTCTAATTCCGTGCAAACAGTGGTATGATCAACGTAAGAGCCCCATGTCATCCTTGTGGGACGATGCTTTACGTCGTGCTATGAATCTAAAGCAACCCGCAAAGGCCATTTCGTTAACGGGCTTTCACTCACGTTTCAACATCGGTAATACCGGCAACGTGTGTAGCAGCTGCCGCACCTTGAAAGGAAAGGAGACNCATTGCCTGATAAAGTACTGTGTTGGAATTAATTCAAGGGAAGTTCCCATTTAACCCACACAAGTTTGCGTCATTTCTAACTAGCGCACCCCGCACAACGTTAAAAATGACGGCGAATCACACATGAACTAATGTAACTTTTTGCATCACTGATGAATACGGACTGCTTTCTCTGACGCAGTTTCGCTGATTAGAAATGCGGACCCGAGAATCTGGACCCGGGAATTTTCTCCTATGTGATTCCTTCAGTGGGTGAATAAAGAATTACACACACAACACCCACAAAAAAGTACATAACCTTAGTGCATTATTATATGGAATAGATTGACTACAGATTTTATCTTACGCTAAACTGAGGACCGCAGTTTACTAAAGTCACACACCTAAAGTTGACCTCATCTCCTAAAATCCAATTTTTCAGAAGCGGCTTTACCGAAAGCAGTCTCTCCGACTACTTCTGCGTCCTCACGTGCTTCTACTTATTTTCTAAACGCGCCGGATAAGTTTTAGTTCGTATTTGTTGTCCACGTCAACGGTACTCGCTAGACACAAGCGCTGTTATAAACTGCAGTTTCTCTCATCTTCTAGATAAAACAGTTCGTCCTATGGTACAATAGGTTCAGAATGAAAGTCTTATGGGATTAAGCTCCGGTGTTTTTAATATGATACTTGCGATCCGGCAATTGAATGTTAGATTTTTCAGAGAATGTTAGGTCACGTAATGTCCATTAACTTTCCAGTAATATCCATTTGCTTTTCAACCATGTCCACCAACCACGAGTAATGACTATCAATTTTCCAGCGAACTCATCAAATTTCCAGCAGTATTCATAGACTTATCAATAATAACCATCACCTTTCTAGTAAAATCTCTGGCAAAATCTGCAAACTTTTCCGTTACGTAGATCCAAATTTATTTTGATTCGCTGCGGCGCCGAGTTGCAAATTCTTTTTCTGTTTCTGCTGAAAGGGTTAACCTTTTATACCCTGAAATAATTCGTGAAATGAAATACATTGATACATTTCTTCTCATAATGTAGGCAACGCGAGCATGCCTGCGAGGGGGCAAGTTCGTCGTAACAATACTTCTGAGAAGCCCCTTAATTGTTACGATGCTTAAGTTCTGACGTGCACCACTGCCTCCTTTATCTACCAGTAGATATTTACTAATAAATACAGGAGGCAGTGCTTTCACACCGGTCTTTGATCACTCTGTGATCGGAGGTGGTTGAGCTATGGGAGGTCCCTCAGGGCTGCGAAGGCTTACGAGCGTTTCGAAATTACTATGATCCTTTTATTGAAATGTAAATTGGCCTAAGTTACCCAGTATCTTCTTCTCTCTTTGTCGAAAGAGTCTATCTCTGACGTTCTGCCTTTTGATCATTAGTTATACTTTTATTTTACCTGCTCATTAGTCTAGAATCAGTTATGTTCGTTTGAAGTAATGTTGATAAATTAATAAACTTTAATTATTTTATTGGCCTGAATGTCACTAAAACCTAATGAGCTAAAGAGTTCATCACAGTGGTTAAGAAGTTTTCACTATAACAATAATTTAAATTATGCATCTGCTGAAAGAAGACTCATACATATGTCCCAATAGTGTCCTAAAATTATAAAGCAGTACACATTATTTGAGAGCGACATGCATGAAAAGAGCATGTAAAGAGTAAACCTCAACTTCAAGTTCATCTCACTTCAGTTCAGCTTAGAGTCTTAGACGAATCTGACGCATCGTCGCCAGAAGACCTTGGTCCAGACGCTGGTACTCAACACTAAAAAGCTCTCGAACTCTTAAGGCATTTCTATCACACATTTACCGAAACTCCAAAGAGTTTCACTGCCCATCCAACAATGAAACTCCTCCTGAGTGCGAGTGGACGGTGGAGTTAAACCTCATCGAAATAAAGCAGTCATGCATGACTGTGTTTCTTAAATTTTTGTGGGTTTTGATGTCGCTCTCAAATTCAGAATTATTCATTAACAATTCCCGTTATCCTACTATGGGCGTCGTCTTTGAAAGAAAATTTCAAGGAGGAGTATGATGCACATCTCAGTGACCTCCTCGGGAATAATTCATGCCCTGGTAAAAGAATATCGCCAGGGTTTAGGACTCGCACAGAAAAAACTCCAAGTAAGTGCTAGGAGAGACGCTAAAAAATGCAAGTCTCGAGCCATTCAAGATATGCGGTCAGCGGGTAAGGGTCCGTAAATGGCCCCGAGCTGCGAGGTTACGCGGCGCAAGTTACTGTCGCTACAGGGTCACATAAAAGTCCTGCAACGAAGACTTTTTATAAGTACACAGAAAATTGATTAAATAACATGAAATTTGTTTGAACAGGTTGTTTTATTTTACGTTTCCAAAATTTTTATTGATGACTGATACTCGTTTGGAGCTATTTGCTGTGTTGAAGTTATTTCTGCCTCACACTGTACAAGGCTAACAAAAAAGCAACAAAAATAATTTAGGGGAAGACGAATTACTAGTCTCAAGGGAACGTTCAAAGCAATGATTTACGTTTGATCAACGTAGGAAGAACGAACAATGTGATAAATCCGAAAACGATGACGGCACCAATCAAATCGATGCCGAACAATAAGAAAATTGTCGAAAAACATTTGTGGAGAAATGAATATTAAATAACAGTTTGTTTATCACAAAAATCACCCCGAGAAATTATACCACAAATATCTCGGTACTAGTAAACACGCGTGCGAGTGCTTTCAAGCGTGAATATGTTCTTAACACTTCATGTATTGAAATGACAGGTTGTAAATAAGTTGAAGAGATCTTATAATTACCTCATTCATACGTAAAACCTTATTCCGCTCTGGTTTCATATTTTTACGCTCGCTGCCAGCTAAATATTGAAAGTCAGAACTCTACTAGCGCTGCTGCTGCGATTCCACTCTCGGCGTTTCACACCCAAATACAAACTGCGAACTGCGACTTTCTTGCTCTCGAGCTGCTGGCAATTGGGAAGGAAAGTCCGCCGTGGGTTCCTGTGGGACCGATTTCAAGCTCTAATCTTGTTCCGAACCCAAAAATTGGCGTCCACGACAGTGCATCAAACTTTAGTGTCTCTTTACTGGCAGGATGAGAGTCGTCCACTTTGAATTACGGCTTTAAGTTGACATTTTGGATAGGAATAAATTGGGGGTTTGTAAACTATTGGCACACGGTAGAATTGATGTTCTATCAAAGTTGACGAAAGTCGCCTAGTGCTTCCCTAGCCTATCAGCTGGTGCTTATATTGGCTTACCCTCTGTACCTTATTTCGTTGCTGCTTTGCTTTACATCACTAAGCAGGAGGCAAGTCAAACACTCACAGGCCACAGCTGAGTGAAGTTGGCTTCCGCATAGAACGATAGATCAATTCAAGCAAACAACCACTATATTTCCTCAAGTGTTTCTTATAACACGCTTTATTTGCCTGTTTATGACAAATAATTTGCGAGTTATTTGATATACGCTCTAGTTGAAATCCCCTCAAGCGGGGGGATGACTGCAGAGCAGTTGTTTGCTGGAAACGATCTAGCGCTCTTTGCGGGAATGAGTGAGAAGCGGTTGCTTGCTGGAAACGATCTAGCGCTCTATGCGGGAATGAGTGTGGAGCGGTTGTTTGCTATAAACGATCTAGCGGTTCATGTGGGAATGAGTGAGGAGCGGTTGTTTGCTGGAAACGATCTAGCGGTTCATGTGAGAATGGTCACTACAGGAAGCAGGTACGAGATGCACTATATAGACTGGCTAACTAGCTGGTCACCTAGTGCGCTCTGAAGTTCACGTACAAGTTACATTCACCCCGACCCCTGTATTCCTGTTGTAAATGAATTTCCTTCGTCTAAGCGATGAACTTTTGTTGATCAACATGACTAAATTGCGTCTAAATTAGATTTTACGACTAATCCTTTATAAATTTATTCATTTTCTTCTGCTGTGTCCAACGTCAGATTATAAAGTATTCAAAAGTATTGAGGGTAAGGCTTTCTTTTTTATTAAAAGAAATTAATTAGAGCCCAAAAAAAAGAACACATTCTGCGTGCTGCACACATCAGGATATTTTGGGCACTGGAGGGGCGGCCGGGGCGTTTTCTGCTCACCGCTGCAAAACTCACTAATTAATGGCGGAGATTTTGTCGAAAACTCATACTTTGAATCACGGACGCTGAGCACCACGACTGGTCTGGTGCCATCGTCCGCGACCAGTTCCGGGAGCCTGCAGGGAACCGCATCACCTAATTCACGTGGAGCTGGAGGCGAGCCTCAGGGCTATGTTTGGAGGGCTTAAAACTTGCTAAGGAAATATCTGTAATAATTTGAAAAAAAAAGAAAAGCAATGCTGTAGTTCCCGTACTTCATGGAACATTTACAAAATTTGAAAAAAAATATTACTTTTTTTGAAAAATTATAAGTACTCGAATTTTAAAATTAGGTTACTACTTTCAGATTATTTGGTATGTACAGTGGTGTTAAAAAATGTACTGACTGTTTATAATTAACAATTTCGAAGCACAAAAATTTACATTTGATGGTCTTACGCTTAAATGTAGTGAAATCATTAAATTAGCCGTGGGTAGGAGTCGCTTGCTAGTAATTTGGGGGCATGAGGGGGTCTTTTGCTTTCAAGTTACTAAATTGCAAACGTTGAGGGCAATTTTTTTAGAACTCTGATCATGTGCTCGGGCACAAGTCCTCGTTCGTGCACGCTGGTTTCTACCGTCAAGCTGCAAGGTTTGAGCAAAAACAGCTTCAAAATTATGAAGTTGAGAAAATTAGAACTTAGAACATCACAATGTTTGTTCACACATGCGTGTCAGAACGGTTGCACCTCCCAAATCCAGCAACCTAGGGACCTGAGACTTGTCTGTTCACGGAAAATCCCGTCACGTCAGGGTGGTTGCACTGCCTTCATTTTTCACCCTTTGCCCATTCCAGCATCCATCATCTAGTAAACAGTTCTAGCATCCATTGTAAAAACATGAACGCCGGATTACAGGTGTTGCCGAGTGTCTGAATTCCGGATTTGGGGTACATGCCAATGGGGAGACGTAATTTAAGCGTCTCATCCTCTCTTTGTTTATGGCTTATCACAACTCGGAGCGAACATTAAACGGTTCATAATATTCTTCCTGTCGCTATTCTTGTTCAAGGGGTCGAGATGTCCTTAAAATTCTCCAGTAAATAATTGCCCCTGAAGCCAGCGTTCGTTGATGCTGGTGATCCTGCACTGAGTTTGGATGATCATTTTTGCGGGATCATTTTTGCAACACGATTGATATCGATGGATAATTATGCCTATGTTAATTTTTATTCAAAATAAACTGTGGAATTTTACCTGAATACGAATGAATTAGATAGAAAAAAAATTACAAAGTGAAAAGTTTTTTGGTCTAAAAGAAAGAAAACAGTCTTTCCATTCCTAATGTAGTTGTGCAGGATGTGCATCGGAGTACATCGGAATAGCATCCAGGCCACGAGCTACGTAGGTGGGAAGGTGTTGGGGCATCGATCAGGCTGTGGTTGTTGGGCTGGAAACATTTTTCACGCACTTCTCAGTTATTGCACTGAGAGAACTCACCAATACCCGCAGTACTACACTAGACATGAATGAATTTAGAGTATGAGATTACATTAATTCTTTTTTGGTACATGAATCCTGGAATCCTCGTTTTTTAGGAAAACAAACATTTTTTATACATTCAAATGATGCATTTCCAGTAGTCTTTTGCTAACAGGTATTACCTAGTTTTTACTAACTCATTTCAGTTCGGAGTGATCAATAGTGTTTTTGATAATTCGACTGCCGTTTCTATCGCTAAAAATGAGCGAGTGCTAGAAGCGCTCAAGTTTTCTAGTTGCAAGAGAAATATTTTAATTGGCTCATCTTGTCCAATTTTTTCTACTTTAAGCGTCAACCATATAAATGAGAATATATTGACGCGTCAGAGTGCAATTGCAGTTCAATCCATTGAGTCAAACTCATGGATTAAAAAATCTATATATTTTTTTACTGAGGCTATGACTAGCGCCTAAAAATACCGATTTATTTTTAAATTGAATCAAATATTCCGTTAACGGTCATTTTATATTTCATGCCCTTGTGTGGCTATCGATCCTAGTGTTGATCATAGCAATAAGGATTTACGACTAAATTGTATATTAACGGAAGCGAAAATAATTCTTGACCGTGGCCTTCACAGACCAGAGCGTCCAGGTGACCGAATAGGACACAAGGGAATCCTTCCGAACAGAAAAAACACATCAGACTCTTTCTTTTCGAAAATTGGCTGTCGCGTGAAGAAGAGGAAGACTTTGTAAGGCCGAGCACGACGTGAGGGGCTGTGGCCAGTCAATAAAGGCACACACGTACGGCAGTTCTATTAAGGCCGCCACCGGATATCGCGGCCGTCTGTCGATTATCGGCGAGACAATATTTTGGCAGACATGCGGCACTTCGGCCGATGAAGGTCCGCCATAAGAGCGGCCTTGTCTTTCCAAAATGCTTTTGTGTTGCGCTTTCGGAGGAAAATTGATTTTATAGAGTAGGCATGAAAACTAGCCACCAGCTTCAGAGGATTAAGGGGCGTTTTTTTCCAGCTTGGGCGGCGGATTTATGTGGATTAAAAATTGCGTTGACTGTAGATTACTTGATTAATGAAAAATTCCTTGCAGAAATTGTGAAGTACAGATTTTGATTTGGTGTATTAAATATTATGTTAGTTTAAAGAAAAAAAACATTTCCCAAGAGTATTTAGTCCTAGAAATAATAATGAAAGCGAAAGAGTAGTTCTCTCCTTGATGTATGCGATTCTGGTTGACAATTCGGGACAAACAACAGCGGTCCCTATCGGTTAGAATTTTCATGTGACTACAATTTTGCCCTTAAATAACCTCATGTACCGGATCGTTTCTATTGTTGGCATAACAGTATGGCACGAAATACTAGCAAATTCAGTTATGTCCTTCAATGGGTGTCCTTTAACCCGAACAAATGCAATAGCCCCTTTATGCCATTCCGAGACGTCTTACTTTCGTCCCCTCGTTATGGAGCAACTATGAAACAAGTCTTCACCTTGCCAGCCCTAAATGAACTTTGAGGCCTGTTCAGCACTTGTTTATAATCTAAAATTATGTCACAGCTTTGAAAACTTGTTGATGAACGTATTCAATAACTTTAACTCGAAAAACAACTAAGAATTAATTACTTGTCGGGGGAGCTTGTTTCACCGAGTGTTAGTTAAACTTTTCGAGGTAACATGAGCATGTTTTCAAGAAACAAAATGCTGTAGTACTGGTATTGTGCAAACATAGGAAGGTTTTTCTAGGTACCAGCTCAAGGAGATTAGTGCCTGATATATATTTTTAAATGTGTAAATAAAAGGGTCATAATTTGCCCATCGATAGCAACAACACCTAGCCACTCTAAGTCTGAAAGCCCTAAATAAATATTTTTGGAGGTTCTGACCCCTCAGAAGTGTGGGGTGTGTGTGGTCACGACAAATCCATACTGCCGACCCTCGCAGCGAAAGCATTGCGTCGAAACACAAAGCGTTTGATGGAGAAGCCGGTCGCAAAACACGGAATCCAGAATGGCTTGAAGATCTCTTTTGTGTTCAATCGACTGTGTAATTGCGAGTGGTGTTCTTTGGAATCAGACGAGGTGAAAAACTGTTAACAGGAACTCCGATGTTCGTGAGGATAATGGGGCAATCGATGCTGCAGCGCCGCCGTCCGTGGAGCGTCAGCGGCGTGGCGTGTTTGGCTGACCTTATAAATATTCGGAGACCTGAACCTTTTGTTTGATTAGTGGCCTGAACCTTTTATTCAGTGGCCTGTTCAGACCTTTTGTTTGATCAGTGGCTTGAACCTTTTATTCAGTGGCCTGAACCTTTTGTTAACCAAACTGAAGATTTATTCAGCAGCTTAAACCTGATATTCAGTGACATGAAACTGTTATTCAACGATGAGAACCAGTTATTCAGTGATCAGAACCTGCAATTCAGTCACTTGAACCTTTTATTCAGTGATCAGAAACTATTATCCAGTGACCTGAATTTTTATTCAGTGACCTGAACTTTTATTCAGCGACTTGAAATTTTATTCATTGACCTGAACTTTCATTCAGTGACCTGAACTTTCATTCAGTGACCTGAACTTTTATTCAGTGACCTGAACTTTTATCCAGTGATCTGAACTTTTATTCAGTGACTTGAACTTTTATTCATTGACCTGAACTTCTATTCAGTGACCTGAATTTTTATTCAGTGACCTGAACTTTTATTCAGTGATCTGAACTTTTATTCAGTGACCTGAACTTTTGTTCATTGACTTAAACTTTTATTCAGTGACTTAAATTTTTATTCAGTGACTTGGACTTTTATTCATTGACCTGAACTTTTATTCAGTGACCTGAACTTTTATTCAGATACCTAAGCCTTTTATTCAGTGATCCGCGCGTCCACGCACGACGTATTACACAACTCTTTGCAGCTCGAACTAATTTCTAGAAGACTAACACCTTTAGGCTGTGCATGTTTTCTCTGAGAGGCGCGGACCTGCCAAGCTGGGTGTAAGACGCAGGAAAACAGCAGCCCATTATTCTCTGTCAATGCGCAGCAGCTTTATTTAAACAAGCAAAAAGTAGTGACAGAAACAAGCACAGTAATTACAGTGTACGTAACAGTAATTACAGGGTATGTACTGAGTGTATCGAATATCCTGCTGATAGGCAGCACTTCTATCTGAACAAGCGTACATCATACTGTACGTAGCAGCCATTACAGAGCACATGTTGACTGTATCGCATAGAGTACGTAGAGCAGCTGTAGGTCGATAGCGGCAATCGTACTTGACAGGTTTTTCGTACTAATTTCTAATGGACGGCGACGATATCCAGGAAAACTGGCTAAAGTTTCGTTTCGAAAACTGTAATAAAAATCATACATTGCACGCGTAAGTCGTTCTTGCACGTGCATCAAAGCACTTTTGACATTATTGCCTCGAGAATATATTTTGTTCTTCCAAAATGGTAGTCCGGCAGTTCTGATTGCTGCAGTTGCTGCAGTTTGTAGTCATTTTTCTGTCGGCTTATTTTGAGGCCATATTGCTGTGAGGCCATATTAACGTAGAGCTATCTTATTGTGAGGTCATATTGCTGTGAGGCCATATTACCGTGAGGCCATATTACTGTGAGGCCATATTGCTGTGAGGCCATATTAACGTAGAGCTATCTTATTGTGAGGTCATATTGCTGTGAGGCCATATTGCTGTGAGGCCATATTGCTGTGAGGCCATATTGCTGTGAGGCCATATTGCTGTGAGGCCATATTGCTGTGAGGCCATATTGCTGTGAGGCCATATTGCTGTGAGGCCATATTGCTGTGAGGCCATATTGCTGTGAGGCCATATTGCTGTGAGGCCATATTGCTGTGAGGCCATATTGCTGTGAGGCCATATTGCTGTGAGGCCATATTGCTGTGAGGCCATATTGCTGTGAGGCCATATTGCTGTGAGGCCATATTGCTGTGAGGCCATATTGCTGTGAGGCCATATTGCTGTGAGGCCATATTGCTGTGAGGCCATATTGCTGTGAGGCCATATTGCTGTGAGGCCATATTGCTGTGAGGCCATATTGCTGTGAGGCCATATTGCTGTGAGGCCATATTGCTGTGAGGCCATATTGCTGTGAGGCCATATTGCTGTGAGGCCATATTGCTGTGAGGCCATATTGCTGCAAGGCCATATTACCGTGAGGCCATAATACGTGAGGCCCTGTACACCTACGATTTGGGTGACACTGAAGAAAAATAGTACTTTTCAAGCCTCGTGTGGCCACTCGGCACAGCATTTTAGTTAACGCTTCAAGAGACCGTTTGCGTTGAGACGACCTGCACTCGCTGCAATATTGACGTCCAAGTCTTCCAAAAAACTGACGAAAAAGCCCTTACTGAGTCTTCTAACTTTTTGTTATACACAGAGACGAGCAGCGAACAAATAATGGAGCGTCTGTCACCGTTCCCCAGTCCAGCTTTACCGCCGCCCCGTCGATACATTCAAGAAATACTTTATGGAAACGCTCGGTCAGTCGGCCAAAGTTATACGTAACTATAGATGCCCCGGCGAAATGAGCAGGACTGAGTTGCTTGTCTGAACGATCCTAGCTGGTCAACCGCCACTCTATCCCTCTCCTGCTGTGCACTGCGAATTGATCGATTAAGGGCCTTCACACGATCAGCCAAAGTCTGACGGCAGTGTAGGCAGACACCCAAATACGGGTATCGAATGCTAACTTTGGGAGCTTTGCGTGTCCGCCGACACTGTCATCAGACTTTGACCGATCGCGTTAAGGGGCCTCCAGGCATAGGTTTTAAGCTTCCGAGTCTTGGAAGTGTCCGATTTTTACCGCAGGAGGCGTTGTTGAAGGTGGTCTGAATATCTTTTTTTCCAGCACTTGGAGAAATTTCAAATATATTCCTGGAATGATCATAGCCTTGACGTACACACATACATGCACTGAATCCGGTTATTCAGAAAATCAAATTTTCCTTGGAAATAATTCTTTGATACTCTGAAAATGTAATTTCCTTAGGAAATGGTTTAATTGTAATAGGTACGAATTTATCAGTTTTGCTGTATTGTAATAAAACTCTGCATCTTTTTTGTAGTACATTTTAGAACTTTAAACTTATATCGAAAACGAGTTAAAGCCGACCACCCGAAATTGAAAAATTATCTGCTCTGGAAAGAAAGATAGAGTAGTCGTCCTCCAAATAGAGCGCGAGATCGGTTCCAGCAAACAAACGCTCTACAGTCTTATCCCACAATGAGCGTTAGATCGGGTCCAGCAAGCAGACGCTTTACAGTCATCCCACACATGGAGCGGTTTTAACTAGCACGAACATCAAATAGCAAGGACAATACTTATGCCATTCGATGCAAATAGCACGATTTATAAGAACCAAATAAGACAAAGCGGTCGTCTACGGGAACTAATCTAGCGCTCTGTGCGAGAAGGGACTGCACTCCTTGCTATCTCCACGCGAGGCGAGCGTGGGTGCATCCAAGTTGACTTCTCCGAAGACAATTAATTGGAACTGTTCGAGCTCGAAGGAGTTCTGAAAGGTGTTGCAGATTAGAGTTTCTGGCAGACCGAGTCCAGAAACACTGGCCTTCGTCCCTGTTGTCTTTAGGAGGCACAGAGGAGCCTTCGCCCCTGTTGTCTTCAGGAGGCACAGAGGAGCCTTCATTCCATGTTG
>VOMN01028289.1:0-19176 GCA_014899125.1 Orchestia grillus | reverse complement strand
GAAATGGAGTAATCTGGTGCTCAAGGAATATAGAGAGAAACGTGAAGCTGAAATGGAGTTATCTGGTGCTCAAGGAATATAGAGAGAAACGTGAAGCTGAAATGGAGTAATCTGGTGCTCAAGGAATATAGAGAGAAGCGTGAAGCTGGAATGAAGTAATCTGGTGCTCAAGGAATATAGAGACAATCGCTTGCTGCTCAACGCCGCGCAAGGCATTGGGCGGTCACCCAACTCCGGTCGGCCGGCACGTGAATGCATGAAGTGGCTTCGAAAATCACCGCGCCGTCCCACAATTTCCATAACAAAAGCTCGAACAAGCGGTGACCTCAAGCACAACTTGAGGAGGAACTTGGGCAAACTTCAGAGGATTCTCGCTCGAGCAGTGTACCCGGAAACTTGGCGACCGCGACTTGTTAAGATTTGAGTTGGAAAGGAAGTTGACGGCCCCGAAACGCTCCTTTGTCCTGTCCGCAGTGAGATACTCGATGTAGGGTGACCTAAAATTTGAGAATCTGTTTCTGTTCTCCTGTTCTACGAGGGAGAAGCTACTGCGAAACAGCTGACTAATTTTTAAGTGAGGGAATTTTGTTAATAGAAGTTCAAAATTCCCATAAAATGAAAAATAAATAAACTTTAACACTTTTATTCTTTTTCACATGTGTCTGCAATATTAAATGTAAAGTAACGACTGAACCTGCATTTTTAAGCTTCAGAACTTTAAGAGGTAGTGTGAATGGGAGAATAATGAATTATAATTAATAGAAGTGCCTTCTTATTTGAAGTTGCTTCACTGTGATTATGAGAGAAGCTAGACATTACGTGAAATTAAAAATATGAATATATCACTAGTTTTTGCGGTTCTTGAAGCATTTCGGGAATATAAAATCGCGGGCTCCCTGACGAATTGTGTGGCTGGTGGAGTTGGCGCGTTGGAGCCTGCAGCCGTCGCGGCCTGACGGCTAGAATCCTTGGAGTTCATTCAGGCACCACGCCCCAGGCCTCACTGATGTGCCGCCTTTTCAGACATATCGTGTTTAATCTTCCTTTCCCAAGAGATGATCCCCGCGCCTGGGTGTCGAACCGGGGACCTCCTAAATGGGAGCAAGCGCGCTACCACTTGCGCTGCGGAGCACTCAACACCCACACTCGCAGGACGGATCGCGTCATTTTGAACGATCTTTCGATAAATATTTAACTAAATAGCTATCTGAAAAACAATTATGCACCAGGTAAATGTTGTATAAATTTTCACACGCCCCGGTTTATATATATGTGTTGGTTCACTGCAGGAGTATTATTACACACTAGCTTATTTTGTTCACGTGATATTTTTTGACCTGAGTGTAACTGGATGTTGTTCAGCTCAAAATAAGGCAAGTTGTCCGTGTCGCTCGTCTTTACAATTTGCTGGAAGGTCGCTTACACATCTTCATGGCACGAAATGTGTTTATTTTATGTATTTTTATGCATATCATCACAATGCTTGCTATGATTATATTTTAATAGTGCCTTGTGAAATTTTACTGCTATCTATTCGGAGTACTTCACTGTGCCACCTTGTTTTCGTTACAATGTTCGAGTACAGTATGAGCATCTCAAAGCATGAGTTAGCTTGTTCATTCAAAAAGTTGTAAGTTTTCTCTACCTACGGGCGCTCGAATGCATACAGCATGCGGTATGTATTTATCTGTATGTACGGTATGTATCTGGTGAATATTTGACCCTGATCCTGAACAGTGATAAGCCCCATGTTTTTTAAAAGAGTTGTGTTTATTGCTCCACTTTGTGTTCGATGTGGTTTTCTCTTTGGAAGTATTCAGCACAGTACGCTGTGCTCTGCTCAGTCTGTTCCACTTCCGAAAAGCGACCAATCCAACCTGCCAGGTTTGTGTGCCATGAGAGTCAGGTTTGAAATTTATTGAGTCGTATCCATCCATGATGTACGCGTTGCTTTTCACTTTTAAAATGGTTCAGAGTGCGCTACTACACCTTGAATAGGATGCGCTTCAATTCCCAAGTGAGCTCCGTCTTACTGTCAGTTACTTGAAGGCGGTGTGCTAACGCTCTGGCGGTATCCGTCTCCCTCGAAACTGCTCTGAGATCATGACGGCCCGACATGCTTTGGTAAGTTCTAACTTTGTTGCTCAAACTCAAAGCTCCATTCCGAACTCGCCTGATCCCTCCGCGACTGCTGAGCTCCGAGCTAAATCACGTAACTGGAGCGATTCAAGAAATTTCCAAAGCTGAAGAGCTGGAAACCAAGCTCTGCTATGCGCAGAATAGCGAACATATTCAGTATACAAATGAACCTCCTAAATAAATTACGTGGAATATTATCGTCAAAACACTAAACGTGATAATGTTCTCTGTGCATGCATCAATTGCTTATTCATTTTGCACAACTATGTACGAAAATTAAGTCAACTGATACGTTTGGGCATCCTTTAGTTCTTTAGTTCCTTATTTAATGCACACGAAGGCTGCATTTCGATCAAAGATCACTCAACAGCTGCAGTCATTTTAGGTGCTAAGTACTGATGCATAGACAAAAATTTAAAGTAAAATGAATGTGAAGTACTGTAATTTTGAAACAGTTTCGCAAATATGCATAGAAATAGGAAAAACATGAATAAGATTTTCAAGCTAAAAATTGCTGTACTCGTATGTAAAATAGTATACTGTTGATACATCTATTCATCTTCTCGCAAAAAGTTCTCATATTTTATTTTATTTTTTTATTCATTTGGCTTGGTTGTACTTAAAAATAAGGTGGGTATTCGCAGCTTTGGCTCATTTACGTTTTTTTGAAGAAGGTTGAACTTAATTTGAATGAACGTTGGTACATTCGTCTCTAGCGCAATAAGATTGGTGCCTCGCACGTGCAGCTGACGCACGGCCGGTCAAATCTTTAGGAGCACAATTCATGGGCGATTGTACTGTTAAATTGTAACGTATAATATTTGCAACGTCAACTAACATTCCTAAAAATATTCTGTGCTTGAAATCCCTGACAGTGGTTCGAGTCTTCCTACCCAGGCCGCGCTTGTGTGCCACCTTTCACCACCGATACTAACCCTCACATGCTGCTTCACCTGCGTGCTCTAAGGCTTCACACGAACATTTCTGCTCAATGTTGTTGACCGTCTGTTGAACGTTCGGCATCCTGGTTAAAAATATACAATGCACAAAATACTACATTTACGACCCCAAGTTTTACTACTACGTGATAAGAATGTGAGTACTTCCCATGCCTTAAAATGTTTGGTTTAAAGTAAGGATGCCTGATTTTGAATCAAAATTTTTAGTTGAGAAGTTCTGTGAACTACTCCTAATCATATTCCTTGTTCTTCGAAAGATACCCCATATATTTTCTTCATTTTCATGTGGAGTCGTTCATCGTTTTGAGACTAAGATTACAGCTTCTCTTTCGATCTGTATGACCGGATGTTGTACTTTGATCAGTGCGGTGCTGCTAGAAGGTGCAACCTCGGTCGCTATGGTGGACCATGCGATGATTTTGACCGCGAGTGTGACGGCCACGTAACACTGCCAAGTCTGAACCGGCGCTTGTAGGCTTCGCATCCAACTTGCCTAATTCGCTCCATTGTTTAGAAGCTCTGTCGGAACTTGGGGCGGCGCCCCTAAGTTGGGGCCCCTCTTGTTGAGGCTCCCAGACATGCCTCATCATTGCTTGCATATTTCGCTAACTTTGCGTCGTTACGGACGCTGCTTATTTGCCTGCCTAGTGTTTGTGCCCCGGCAGCTGCTCGTGCCACGCAGCAGGGGCTGGCTGACGGCAGGCTCGCGTCCTGTGAAACAGAGAGAATTGACGTCTTTTGTCTTGAACTCTCTAGTGACCAAATATTTTACGGCAAGGCTGTACCTAGCTTTGCGTGAAAAATTAGTTGCATCTTTATGCATGTGTTTGTAAAAGGACTGCATTAAACCTTTTATGAAACACTAGCATTATTATCATGAAAATCGTGTCATATGGTGCTTTGGTCTATAAAGAATTAAGGCAAAGACGTGGAGTTTTTAACATGTATTCTCGTTTCATAAGTTAGGTACACGCTATTGCTAAATCGAGTCACATACTTCACTTCGCATTGAAAAATGCATTCTCTCCGCAGCAATTTTTGCTAGGGTAAGAGCGCATCTTTTACGGATCGAAAACTAATTTTTCTAGATGTACGATTGCTTTTGTTAGTCGCATCGACCAGTCGGTGCGATCGGTGCTTTGTGTTGAAGTGAACTGCAGTAGGCATGTGTTGGTCAGGCCATGGATAGAGAGGCTGGATTTGTTGCGTGGATAGAGAGGCTGGATTTGTTGCGTGGATAGAGAGGCTGGATTTGCTGCGTGGATAGAGAGGCTGGATTTGTTGCGTGGATCGAAAGGTAAAAAGTGCTGCCGGAATCGTGTACAGTTCTTGAACTACAACGAAAGCAAAATCGGACCTGCATACGAAATCATAGACAGCTTCTGTATAGTATTGGTATCCTAGAGAATTACGAGAGTGTTTCGTAACATTTGGAGCAATAATACATGAAATCATTGAAAATTGATTGTTTAATATGTGAGATCCATTTTCGTGCATATGAAATTCGTCTGCGGATTTTGTGCTAGAATTTCTACTGATTCACTCGCTCCGGCAAAGCTTCTTACGTTATTTCTTTTAGAAATGATCGTGGAGCAGTTGTTCTTTTGCACGCATCATAAATATTTGTGTTCTTCCGCTTAGGCGCGTTGCATTACTGTATGATAAAAACTAATGCTGTGCCAGCCAGACTAGGCACGCGTTTGCAAAATGTATCACTCGTATCCAGTTTTCCATCATAACGAGGAAATAAATGTTGACAAATATTCAAGTTAAGCTTTTTGTCCATTTTTTGCTATAAAATAACCACAAGGAAAGTCGCTGCCAGACGCATCGTTTAAAAAAGAACAGGAGCAGAAAAAATAAACTGTAATGCCGAAATGAAATCTTAAAGTTGAACGATTCGACCACGTATGTCATTTCCAACACACTGTAGACAAAGAGAAACAAAAATGACCTTGACATTGTTCAAGAAGTAGTTTCACCGAAAAAATACCAGCCAAATTTAATTGCCGGGGTATTTGCCAAGAGTACTTAGACTGGTCGGAGTTGCCCTACCAATAGGCCTATACCAAATGCCCTCACCCACAAGTATCCTTTCCGCTCCAAGTAGAAAAATGTGACTTGCCTGCCCGGTCAAAAGATTTTGGTGTTCTCGCTTCCACTGCTCATTCCACTCATCTCAGAATGTTGGTCTTTTTTAATTTCGGAACATGAACCGGTTTTAAATGATGTGCAGTCAGTGTGTGTCCTTCGCAAATTTCTTGGTAATTAAATTTAGGTGGTATTATTTTATTATTTTTTGTTCGTAAAACTTCTTGAACAATTACATTGTCATTTTCGTTTATCTTTGTCTGCAGCGCGTTGGAAATGACCATGCGGTCAAAATGTTCAACTTAAAGGTTTAATTTTAGCAGCGGGTTTTTGTTTTTTCCGCTTCTGCTTTTTCGTTAAAATACGCATATGGCAGAGGTTTTCTTTGCTTCTAGTTTTAGAGTTGAATTTTTTCCGAATCATGGCTCGTTTTTTTAAAAAAAATTCAATAAATAATCCGACAATGTGGTGATAGCGTAATCGGTTTTGTGTGGTTCTGAATTTATTCCAAGTTACTGCAACGAATACTCTAGTTAGAGATGCAAGACTAAATGTTTCAGGTGCAGTATTTCCACATTGCATGCAAAATTAAAATTCCAATTGTCATTCATTTTGAGCATTCATGATCAAAGCATCTCTCACGTATTGCAGAATTCGGTCACGATGAACACCTTGTGAAAACGTGATTCCATCGGCATTTAAACTCTCAAATGTGATGTGAAAAAAGGAAGACGATGTGCTGCTGCGAGCCTTTGCTATAAATGCGTGCAAATTAGTACGCTAGCTTTCTGCTGAAAAGCAGGCGTGTGAGGAAACTTGTGTTCCCACTTTTCTTGCCCTTTCGATTGAGTGTCGCATCTGCAACTTGGACGAGTGAACTTGCGAGAAATGATCGAGCAAGTTCCAGCTCGCGTTATTTCCCAGGCGATCAGGAAATGATGCAACTTCACTGGCGTTTCTAGCGCGAGTTCCATGATTAATTTGCTAGAGTCTGCGTGCATTACTGAGAGGGAAACTGAGTAAGGCACGTGATAGCTACTGGCTGCTTCCAAGACGCGTCTATAATCTTTCGCTATTGTTTCAAGAGGCTAGAGATCGTTGTGTGACAAATGTGTTTGAAACTTACTGTGCAAATAATTATCACCCTTGCGTGCCGGTCAGTATCAAATCGTGGCAGTTGTCCCCTACGTGCATTGTCTTGCTGTGGAATAAAAGTGTCCATTGACTCAGGGTTCTTCTAGTGTTGCGAAATGAATCAGAAGCGAATACGGAGATGAGATATTTTATGCGCAGTTTTTATACGTTTCTTTAACGCTAAGCCTTTTTACTATAGCTATTTGACTTCCCTAGACACAAAATTAGTCCCCTGTTGTTCTTTGAATTGCAGTTACTTATGACATTTATCTATCGATTTTCAAAGCTGAAACTAAAGTTTAGGTTATATGCACGCATTTAACAGGCAACAGCATTCAGGACTTGGAAGGTATAGACTTGCTTTTTGGTTGCTCCAAACGACAAGACGAAAGCAAATATTTCTCGGGATGACAAAAAGGGACTATTGCATATGGACGAGATAAGGGACACCCAGTGAACTAAGTTGCGGAATTCGATGGTGTTTCATGCCCCCCCCCCCTATTATACCGGCGTATTAACAATGAAAACGATCCTGTCGGCAATTCAAGGCAAAATTGTTCTCCGAAGAAAATTCTACCTGTTTAGGACTGCCACTGTGTGTCCCGCATCGTTGACCGAAAACGTTTTACATCAAGGATGGAACTACTGCGAAACGTCAATGATGGCCCTTCTGCTGTTGTTTCTAGACACCTGAGGACTCAGTGCCTCACAGAATTGCCGCCATCATTCGTGCTTGGGGAGGCTTACGCAATATTAATGGCAAATGACAAATGGTTTGCTCCGAGAGCTTACTTTGTATGTACTTTCTTTTACGTTTTGAATCAATTTAAACCCTTGGAACACAAATGATGCAAACGTTATGTACCATTTCTTGGTTCTTTATTTCTGACCCAAATTTCCTTGTCCTCGCTAATCCCCTTTTTTGCCCCTTTTTTTACCTTTTTATATGCCATTTTACTTTGTGTTCGCTTCTATCTTTCCAATTCTTCTGTCTGTTTCTGTACGACACACACTTAGCCTTATTTATCCCTACCATCGCTTTCTTCGTACCAGTTGCTCTGCCTTCTTCTTGCCATCTCAAGACATTCCTGTCATTATTTCTTACTTGTTCTTCTTGTCATTATTTCCTGCTATTTGCACTATGTCAACACGGGCCTTACCCCTTTGCTGTTTGCACCGTCTCAACACTTGCCCTCACTTCCCTGCCGTTTGCACCGTCTCAACACTTGCCCTCACTTCTCTGCCGTTTGCACCGTGACAACACTTGCCCTACTTCCCTGCCGTTTGCACCGCGTCAACACTTGCCCTACTTCCCTGCCGTTTGCACCACGTCAACACTTGCCCTACTTCCTTGCCGTTTGCACCGCGTCAACACTTGCTCTACTTCCCTGCCGTTTGCACCGCGTCAACACCTTCTCTCCCCTCGCTTTCTAGGCTAGACGCGCTTCCCGGACCGGACGCCCCCCTTCCGCTTAGTGTCGGCGGACAAAAACAGATCGCTCTGTTTTCATTTGGGCGCGACCCTTTTTAGGCTCTCTTGGCTCCTTGGTCTGGGTCGACTCTCCTTTCCAGTCATTTCATGTCGTAAAAAAGAATCGAACGCTTCCGTGAACTGAGAAGCTGCTTTTCTCTTTGAAACCAGGTATAGGAATTTCTAAAGACAACTCATACTGCGACTCATGCGTGCACGCTTTCGAAGCAAATTCCTGAAAATTCGTTCGAGTGAACGACGTGAAAAACTGAAAAATGCTAAATTTTACAGTTTTCTTCACTGTTCAATGAAGATTGTGCAGTACGATAGAAGTGCGGAGTTTTCAATGAAAGGAATCTAAATATTTTGATTTATTTCAAGCTTTTCAATGTACGGGGAGTGAAGTTTAGACCTTTCTCCGTGTGTGCGTATTTTATTATGAGACGAAATAAATTCATTGGGATGTGGAAATTTTTGTACAAACGAAATTTGAACCCGTGGCACTGCGGCGAGCGCTGCCCATTTGTCCAGAATGTTGCCTACGCGCGCTTCTGAAGTTGTACGGCCAATCAGACGGCGGAGGGAAACGGTCTCATTCTACAGCTCGCGGATATGCGAAGGCACACCATGCACACAAACCGGCGGCACTCCAGTGTGGCCAGGGCATAGGGGCCCAAACATTTTCAAAATATTCAAGACAATAAGGGAGATTTTTCAATGTTAACTTTTATTTCATCGATTAGTGCAGTTTGATGTTTCTCACTCATTCGTCGTCGAAGAGGCGTACGTTTTGGCTCCATCGTTTGGAGACTCAAGCGCACCCTGTATTATCCTCTGGCGAAATAAGCGGTGATTCGCTATTTTTATACGTGAAAAACATTCCTCCGTATTTATTATAGGTCTTGCTTAGACACCGTTTTGTTAAAGAGGTCTTACTCTTGATGAAATATGTTACACTTGAAAAATAACCAGAAAGACCCATTTCACGTGTTCCACGACAGCAGTGTTATTTACAGGGAACTTGGGTGAAGTTTGATTGTGAGCGAATAAAACTGCCTGTAGTTGTTGATGAACAGTATTAAAACCCGTACTTACGAGCCATGATGTAATTCGAATTTCGTGTGTATTTCTTTTTGTATTAAAACGGCAAAAAAAATGTAACAGTATTAAAACCCGTGCTTACAAGCCACGATGTAATTGGAACTTCGTTTGTATTTATTTTTGTATTAAGATGGCAACTCTTACTAAGTCTTCAGAGTAGCAGGAGCGCCCGACTGGGCCGCGTGAGCGTGGAGCGCAGGGTCCTCTTCATGAGCAATCCCTTCTCTCCATAGCGTAAAGTAGAATTTATTCTTTATTAGGGCGCGATTTCATGAACCTGCTTAAACTCCTGTCCATCAGTAAGGACCAGGCTGTAAAGCGCTTTATATTTTACTTTATGCACAGAAATAAGGGCTTTCAGAGCTGAAGAACTAAAAAATCTTCTTTTTTGAACGTAGGGTAGCTCTCTTTAAATGGCTGATTAGCTGGACAGGGTGTTCCGTGTGTGTACTATAGATAATTCTTGTTTGGTAGTCTTGCTCTTACTTTTATAGTTGAAATTTTCAACAAAGATCATTGTTGAAATATTCTTGTGAAATGGGAACGAGTTCGTTAGAGTAGGTAAGACCCGAGAAAGGCAGAAAAACTAAACATTTTTATTCATTCTGCTTTTTTCGCAGTTGGATATTTAAAAACCATGCTATACATTTCAAAATAGCCAGCTTTACTCATTTTTCAATTAGCTAGGCGTTGCTTAGACATCCCCAATTACGTGGTGTGACCACAGGACGACGTGAGGGACGGTGCTTGCTGCCCCCAGATCAGCTCAGAGTTGTAGACTTCGTCGCGTTTTATGGACGCCGCCCGTCTTTGTTTTGCGTCCTGCACCGGCCACCAAAATCAGCAAACGTGCTGAGCTGCCCGTAGGTAAATGTAATCCCGCGTGGTAAGAATTGTATGAGCTGAAATACTGAAAAAATACAAAGTTCAAACAGCAATAAAAGTATTTCACTCACCAATACACGACCGCTCGCACATATCAGAGGACTCCCCAATGATCCGACGGAGCTCTTGCAGTTTCCGTAAAGAACTGCCCAGCGTCCTTCTCCCCTCCTCCAAGATTCAATAGCCACTTTAGCGGGTCCGTCTCCCTACATGTGATGCTGTCATGCATTTGAGTCGCTCTCAAGTCAAGGTGCTGTTTCCAAATGGATTGAAACTTTAATACGTTTGGATTTATTTATCGTTCCCGATTTCAGTTGGAAAATGGAAGGACTCACTTCGTTTAGCAAATGTTATTGTGGATTCTGTTTGAGATGGAAAGGTTAAACGGTACTGTAATCTGCAATTAAGTGTGCTAGATTTGCTATTATTTCAAACAGTAGAAATATGCAGTCTGATCATGAAGGGGCTAACATATGGATGTAAGTACTACCATAGGCTTTATCATTCCTTATTTATCAACGTGAAATTTCGTGTTCTGAATTTATTTACGATGGATCATATTTGCGAACATTTATTGATAAAGTTTTTAGTGCTTTCCAATTTTCTAGATCACGTCGCACTCACGTTAGTGGTACACACATTTTTCGTTGTGATAACTTCGCTGCAGGAAAGTGACAAGCGAAGAAGCTGCTCGAAACCAGATCGTCAAAATGTACGATTGGGCTCCGTAGTGCACGATAGGGCTGCATAATGCACGATAGGGCTCCATAATGCACGATAGGGCTCCATAATGCACGATAGGGCTCCATAATGCACGATGGTGCTCCAACCGTTGTTCCAGTTGGAGGCGGATTCCAGACCTGTTGAAATGTAATACCTCAGAGATGCTATTAAATGTATTCCTCTGGAATTAGGAGCAACGTATTCGAACCATTGCATAATCTTTGTGGTATAAGAGAAGTTACAAGAGACGCAAGTTCATTATCCTTCCTTAAATGAGAAAGTATTTCTTGTATGAGAAATATTTGTATACATATCATGCAGTTACGGACGACCTGTAGTCAGGATACCAGTAACCGAGGCTTAAATTTCCAGATCATTTAAAAAGTCGCTAATTTTCTCCCGTCCCCAAACTGAAGCAAATTTACACAAGCGAAGTATCCAAATTATCTCCTAACATTTTAGCACACGAATTAAAAGAGCGCGACTCAGGAATAAAATGGACACATGCAGAGTACAGTTTGGATAAATAAAACTAGCTGAACTCGTGGTAATAACACAGTTTCTCAAATTTGCAATAATACACCTTTGAACTTAAAAGGCTGTTGAATAAATTCAGGAAGCTCCAATATGGTAACTTTCATTCGATTAAAAATATTGTTGTTGATGTAATACACAGCCGTATCCTGGATACGGATACAAACTCATAATTATACGGTTGATTTTCTCAGCTGAAGCTTTCTTCCTACCGAATAATTGAGACGTGTGACACACAGAAGAAAGAAGGAAGGTAACAGCATATAAACATGTAAAAGATTATTTAATGTCACGTCGAAATATATATTAAAAGCTAACATTTACGGTATAATGCCAAGCAAAACCCGTAGCCAAAAAGCTCGTAAATATAAAACTTGAAGTAAAATCTTTTCACAGCTGCTGGTAAAACGAGTTTCTAGGGCAGCATAAGTTGTGGGCAACCAAAAGGCAGGCGCGATGCTCCCAAGAAGTTGGCGACTCCAACCTATAGCAAGCAAAGGCAAATCACAGAGCGGCTCTGCGATAATTATCAAGAATTTTAATACATTTTTGTTCCGTAATTTCACGAAGAAAACATGCTGAAAAAAGAATGGATAGCCAGTCAAACGATGAATTATCGAATGAAAGAAATTCAGGTTAGCGAAAACATAATACAAAAATACGACTCAAACTTGTTTATGACATCACTGCTACCACGACGCAGCAGGCATAAATCGCTCAATAATCATTACGATTGCACAATAGAAAAAAACATCACACGGCGTGTTCCCGCCATGGAATAACTCGGTGATCAGACGGCCCCTTATTTTGGATAGAAGGCCCCAGAAATAAATAGTGACCACGCCCTCACAACCGTCCCTCTCTCTCTCCTGACCACCTGCCCTCACCCTGACCCTTGGCTTCTCACTGCGACCTCGCGAGGGTAACATGCATTAATTAGGTACGTATCATGTATACCAGGTACCGTTATTGAGGAAGTACACGTTAATGAAAATTAAGCCTCCTGTTCGTAGTGTGCAAGCAAGATCGTAGTCGGGAAACATGAAGATCTTCGGACGTAAGAGAGTGCCAGTGAGATATGTCTCGCCTTACAACCCGGCACGTAGGAGAGGACAGCTGTGAGGGTATATAGTTTTACATGTCTATTAACATTGATGAAACTAGTCTTGGACCGGCAAGGATACGCTGAGACGTAATCACTCGTACGCCGACAGTCAGAAACATGCAGACCCTTACGGAACACGTAGCTAATGTCCTGCACGATCGAATATACAAAGAAGTTCGTTGACCGCAGGGACATTAAATAATCATTTTCATGTTTCTTTGTTTTCAAATTAGTCATTAAAATTATTTCGACATTATGCATGAAAACATAAAAAAAATCATTTAATTACTCAATCAAAGGGCACTCTCAGTTATATTTCTTTTCGTTGTATTTTCAAAGTAAGCGTACAGTTCGTGAGGCGGGACTTCAGAAGTGAGCACGCAGTGTACACAGAGCAGAGCATTCGCACACCATTAAGTATGGAAGTCAACACCGAACCTCACGATGCTCAGTGGTGTGCTGGATACTTGCCCAGCTCCCCACAACTCTCCAAGTAAGGCGTACTCTTAAACACGTTTAGGTCTTCACTGGAAATCAACGGGTTTACTAAGCCAACACGTGCACCAGATGATTTTGCCACGCCCTGCCGGAAGAAAAAAAATATTTCACAATAGCCTCACCCGCGACCGCCGGTCCCCCGATTGGACGTCTCCAAGCTTCGGCCCTTCACCATTTCTTCCCTTCAATAGAACTGAGAGCAACGCGAGGATCTTTCCACGCTTCAGTAGATGTATAACTGCTTGGTACTACATGAGTTTTTTATTAAGTTTTGGACAGATTCAGTGAATTTGTCGTTAATAGAGTTCCACAGGACTGTACAATCATACGGCAGACATTCACTATTAGAAACTCAGAGATCCAAGGCGCGGGATCTAGAACACTGCGAGACATTCACAGAAAACCACAAAGTATTCACAGAACATTCTCATTTCTATCATTTCCGTCCTTCCTTGCATTGTACTCACCAGTAACCTGTCCGTGGCCCTGCATGAGCACGCCACAATGCTCGAGAATTGGTGGAATCATTCAGAGGAGCTTGTACATAAATACGATTCGATTCAACTTGGCGAATTTAGATACTCGATACTTCACTATCAATTTCCCCAAGCTGCAGCTCTACGGCGTGGAGACACAAATCAATGGAAGGTCAAAAAGCGTAGTGGCGTTTGGTGCTGGCGTAGTGTCGCTGGAGGGAGTTGGCATCGATACGGATCTTTAACAAAGTTAGGGTATTGTCAGATTTTATTACCTGCTCGTTTAACCTATAAGGTCTCTTGATGGGTCTGCTGTAGAGATTGAACGCTCGAAACTGCCTGGTCCAGAGCAATTGAAGTAAATAGCGAATTCACGTCAAGTGAAACCAACAGATAATCCTCAGGAAAATGCTGCTCAGTATTTATTTTACCTCCATATTATTTTTCGTTTTTCTTGAGGTGAGGTAGTTATTAAAGTTAAAACCTTAGCGGGTACGTTTGATGCATTGAAGATATCATTTACCACTGTTCTCCACCATTCTGAATGGTCTTTCAGTCTTGATTGGAGGCTTAAGTATCATAGGTTTTGGTAGCATTTAGCTTCTTTGGCCTCTCGGGTTGCAGGTGGGTTACTCTTGAGCCGCTGCGAGCTTCTCATGTTGCTGGCACAAGTTCTTTGTGTTTCGGTAAACTCATTGCCTTGGCGATGAATTAATTAGGATTTATGGCACTCGTGTTTCGTATATAAGAAGGTAATTTACAAAAATGTCTAAGTTATTTTGCATTTCTATTTTGTCTGAGTTATGTATCGTCCAAATTTGTCACAACAATACTACTAACGAAGTAGTACTGTTTACGCGGGACACGTGGTCATGATACACTATTAATCATGATGCAGTATTATAATAAAGGTATTCGATGAATATAATAACTATGTGCAATCGCACTGGCATTGGTGCAGAAATGACCTCATGGATGCAGTACCTCATTACAAAAGTCGTTCCTCTACGCTTATGATCTTCCATTTTTCGATTTTTTGATGAAATGACGTAAGAAGTATTTTGATGTTTCCCTAGTGTGGTGACCTCGATTCAAAATTTGTTCTTACTTTTTGGTCACCAGACTCCCTAGTTTCTTGACACTGGACTGGAGACATAACCTGCCACCCAGTTAAAAATTGCGCCCGTGATCGCTGTTGATCGCGGCAGTAAGGCACGCGTCAGGGCAGATCGCCGCAGTAATTCGAGGGCAGGCCGAGCGTTCCCCGTGGCTGCGCAGGACGACTCTAATTCACGCAAGACAAAACACACTCGGCCTCTGTCGTCTTCATAGAACCGCACGGCGTAGAGGCTGCGCAGGGGAGCGCCTGCAGGACTGTGGGGCAGCAGTTTAAGGCAGACCAGAGCTGGAGTTCTCGGTGGAGGCCCACATGTCAGGGCCTCGGCGGCGGAGAGGCTGCGTGAAGGATGTTTGGCCCATATTAGACATTCATGGACCACCGCTGCCTAGTTTCAGCCGACCAATATCCAAGCGATGTTTGATTTGGCAAAAGCATTACTGGTAATGTCCTGCGAATAGTAGGACAGGTTTTGACCTACCAATAGCATTACAGGCAGTGACTTGCCAATGCCAGTATAGGCAGTGAATTGTTAATGGCAGTACAGGCAGTGACTTGCCAATGGCAGTACAGGCAGTGACTTGCCAATGGCAGTACAAGCAGTGACTTGCCAATGGCAGTACAGGTACACTTCACCTTTACTGAAAAGGCTTCAGGTAAAAATTCGATTTCATAATCTTTCTAGTTGCTGGATATGCCCCCGTCAGACTCAAAGACTCTTGTGCGAATTCTCAAGTTTATATTCAGGTTAAATTTCTCCGCGCCTCAGAGTTGACGTAGCGTCTTACACTGTTCGAAAATTCAGTTTACATTTTCTCCTACTAAAAGGCTGTCGTCAAATGTACCTGAGGCTCTCTAATATCGCTGCATCTTGTTATCATCTCATCCTCCAAATATTTTAAAATGTAAATAAGCTCAAAAACGACACCGAACCTACTCTCAAAAATTTTACAGCCGAGCTAGCTTACCAAGAGGCAATGCATAGCCGCGTCCAGTTCGCAGGCTCGTGAAAGTCAATTTCTTCGGCCTGCATGGCGAGGAGAGATTGTATTTCCGTCTTGTAAGGTCCAGTCAACTTGTTCCTTCTTATAGTACACCCCGCCCTCCCCTCACTAGGCTAGGGAGGCGCCCTCCCCTCACTAGGCAATGGAGGCGCCCTTCCCTCACTAGGCAAGGAAGGCGCCCTCCCCTCACTAGGCTAGGGAGGCGCCCTCCCCTCACTAGGCAAGGGAGGCGCTCTCCCATCACTAGGCAAGGAAGGCGCCCTTCCCTCACTAGGCAAGGCAGGCGCCCTTCCCTCACTAGGCGAGGGAGGGAGGGGCTGCTGCATAGGTGAATAATTCGAGCATAATAGGCCTGGCCTTTCTAGGTCTGCCAAGTCGGGCCAAATTACTTCCGCTAATGCAATCTCGGATAACGTTTTTTGTGCCCCTTTGAGGACCCCGGGCCAAATTAGCCTTCGTGTTGTGTTGTTGCATCGCTAGCTGGCCCCTTGCTTTAGTGAGGCGAGAGCTGGTGTTATTGGACCACTTTGTTTATGGTGTTGCACTGTGTTGCTCAGTTGTCGGAGGGGCTTCTTGCTTTTGTGAGGCGTGTTGCTGTGTTGTTGTAGCACTCTATCGTAAATGTAATTTTTATTGTTGTTCAACCTGCTAATTTAGAGGTGATAATTTGTGCCATTCGTATCGAGTGGTTATGTCATAGTATGAACACCTACGTACGTATTTTGTGCCGTCATCTCTGAAGAGCTGTGCTTCGTTTAATGTAATTCCTGTTGTTTAACGATGCACCAATATTTTGGGTTCCTAACATTTTTTATTACGGCGGAGTTATGTGGTGTAGCGAGGCACGGTCTGCTAGCCGCCGTCTCGTGTCCTTTACACATTCCAGTTACCGTCACAGCGGGGGCCGCTGAGTGCAGTACTTACAGTAGCAGTGTTTTAATCCTACAGCTTTCACCATGATCTCGGTTTTTGTATGTACAGAAAAGCTTTGTAAACTCAAGCGTTTTATGAAATCGACGCATGTTATCTTTGTCTACGTTGCTGTGGGTGAAAGCTTCTCTGTCTGACGCATTTATATATATATTCGACAATGATGAATTTTACAAAAATTCACTTGCTGCTTTCAGATTAACGTCACAAGATTATTGTGGTAAAATTAATTTGACGTTTATCTTATCTAGAAAATGAACATGTCCGTTTAGGTATAACTGAAAATAATTGTTACGCGATATGTTTTGCTCATAATTCCACTGCTTCGCTGTTCTAATATTTTATGCTCCAAAGATTTTATGAGTATTGCTTCAAAGATTTGACGAGTATTGCTCCAAAGATTTGATGAGTATTGCTTCAAAGATTTTATGAGTATTGCTCCAAAGATTTGACGAGTATTGCTCCAAAAATTTGATGAGTATTGCTTCAAAGATTTGATGAGTATTGCTCCAAAGATTTGATGAGTATTGCTCCAAAGATTTTATGAGTATTACTCCAAAGATTTGACGAGTATTGCTCCAAAGATTTGACGAGTATTGCTCGAAAGATTTGACGAGTATTGCTCCAAAGATTTGATGAGTATTGCTCCAAAGATTTGTTGAGTAATGCTCCCAAGATTTGAGGGCCCAGAAGTAGGAAGAAAATTTGACACATCGACGGTAATTCATAATGATTGAACTATGCACAAGTAAATACCGGTGATTCTTCGTAGTTCTTTTCAGTTCTTGTAATTCAAGTCTGAGAAAGCCTTTGTTGTCTCATAAAGCTTCCCCGGCTGCGCAACCGCTTCGCCGCTTCAGATTGTGTGAAATTCATAACCTCAGATTCAGAGGTTATGAATCCAGAGCGGGGAATGCCATGAATCTTCATATTTGATTACAACTCAATTTACGCAGGTGAAGTCTGAAGAAGTCCATGCTGTCTCGAGGTACCTCACAGCCCTCGCTACCACAGCTTCAGGTTGTGCGAAATTTAGAACCTCAGATTCAGATGCAGAAAGGGCCTGCACTTGTGATTCTTCATATTTCCTCTCAATTCGCACAGTTCAAGTCTGAAGAAACCCTTATTGTTTCGAGAGGCGTCACCGCCTTCACAACCCCGGGCTCAGATTGCCCAGGGCTGCGCCCACCTCTGACGCCGCTGTGCCGCGGCCCCCAGAGGCACCTGCAGGCAACCTTAACTCGATTTCCGTCAGCGCCGCCCGGCCTGACCCAGCGCCGCCCGGCCTAACCCAATACCTTCTTTTATTTTCGGTTGCTTTCCGCTGCGCCCCAAACGTCGTGCCTTACTTCCGGCCTCTTGCGAGCTCTTTTGAACGCCACTCAACGGAAATCCTAATTTATTCAAGTCGTAATTGAAAACGTTAGGGACCGAAAATTCAAAATCTTTCATTGTTCTAAAGATATTCGTTTGATTAATTTTCAGAGGTTTTCTCTTGGACGTATTTTATGCTCGACTGAACGCTGGAGTTGGACACTTCTGCTATGCGCGTTGAAAATGTTGGTGCGAAAGTGGATTTTCGGTTGACAACACATACTAGTGTGGGCTGACTGCGTAAGTTTTCTCCCAGTCGTGTGTGATAACTTTTGTTTTTCTGTGTTAGCGATAAATACCGCACACTCTCGCCTCCTTTAGAGATTTATTTTCATTCATACTAGACCGACTACGGCCCGTTTAATTACTGCTGATAAGTCATATCAGCAGGTGGCAAAGTATACTCGCTGAATACCGTAAGGATAACACAGATCTACTTTTTTTTTGTTTAGTTTCGGGAAGCATCCGACTTTTATTGCAGCTCGTATGTAAGAGTTCCTTTATCTGTATGAATAACTTACTTCAAGCTATACCCGGTAACTAATACCCGTTACTAATACTTCTGTACCCGGTAACTAATAAGCAGCCCTTTTGAATTTCAAGGGGTAAATTATTACACAGTATTGTGGGAAAATATTTTTGTAAACTCTACGGAAATCAGTGCCAAGATTTAATTTACTTTTTACTATGCTTTAGCCGCTACATTTATTACTATTTACTTTTCTTTATCGTTTCATAATGGTTAGCTTCTTGATTTTAGCTTCCCCATAGTGCGCCACGAAGCGTCTCGAAGGAAGCCTTATGTGTTGACTATACTCTTAATGATTCATCACAGCTTTCATTGAAACTAAATGTTAAATTTTGGCTCTCGTCTTTATTAGCTGCATAAATGAAATTAGCGAAGTAAAAAATGACTCTATAGATATTATCTTCTCATTGCACGTATAGACAAAGGAAAGTATGCCTATTTATCTTAGGGAAACAATAGTTTTATGAGGGATCGGCTCAGCTGCGAAGTACAGCGCTGCTGCAGCTCGCCCGGACGTTCGTGTCAGTGCAGTCAACGCCGCTGGTGGCGGTCGTCTCTGCTCCACATGAGGGTTACCCTCACGTTAAAGGAAGGATATTTGTTCAATTAAAGGTCGAATAATCAGTTTAATCGGCGTGCTTAGGAGAAATGTTAAGTTCACGAAGCCCCGCATAAATAACTCGAATGTATCTGTTGAGCGAGATCGCTCTGATGCTCCAAAACAAGACTCGCCGTTCCAGCGCCGGCATTGAGAAGTTCCGTTGAGCGCCTGCCACGCTGCCCAGCGTGGGCAGCTGCTGGTGAGATGTTCACGGTGAAATATGTCCTCCCGCTTTCTTAATTTGACATATTTATTGCAGAACTGAGTGCGTGGCGCTGTGAAGCAACTCGAATATCATTGGTGTGCATCAGCTTTTTGCGAAAGTGGTCTTGACTCATCATGAACATAAGTGACATTTTAATTTTATGCAATTTCTCCCATATTTTCGGTCAAAGAAATCTGCGCTAATATTCTTGATCGTGAACCGGTACTTTGGTAGTCCAGTCCACAACAGCCACTCTCACGGCCCAGTCCACAACAGCCACTCACGGCCCAGTCCACAACA
>VOMN01028285.1:0-73192 GCA_014899125.1 Orchestia grillus | reverse complement strand
AAAATGTCAAATTCGAGAATTTTCACCCAGTGACCCCCCTTAAGGGAGACACGGTAGGAGTCCGTAAATTATTATTTAACCGTCATCGTTAGTCGACGTTAATTACGGTACCGTAGCAGAAACGGTTGCTGAAGTTTGCGACGAAATATTGAAGATTTCTTGGAACGATTTTTTTTCCACAGCTACTGAACTAGGTACAAATAACTATGTAAAAAATAGCCTTAGTAGAATTAGATATTCGCTGGTGCTGAAGTAGTTTGATCGTGTTCGGGGCCTTCAAAGTTGCAAATATTTCGAGGGATGCGACGTTACTAAAACATGACACGATATCATACCGGTCTTATTTTGGTTGATGTTGCAAATGTTTCGAGGGATGCAACGTTACTAAAACACGACACGGTATAATGCCGCTCCTGTTTTGCTTGATGCAGTTGTGAGGGTGCCGGGCAAAGTTTTGATTGCATGCCGGTGCTCTTGGGACTCGCCCACTTCTTTTGTGCTTTAGCCCATTCCAAACGGTAGAGTACTTGACCAATTTGGAAATTATATATATATATATATTATATTATATAATATATTGTAGGTGCCCCTTAAACGTAGCAGAAAAAACTACGCAGTCACTAAATATGGATGCGCAGTTAAATCGACCCGTTTTTTAAACAAACGGCATCTGATTCCACAGCTAATAATAGCTTAATTAACTGGATAGTCGATTTACTAACACTATTTTTACTGATTTTTTTGTGTAGGTTTACTTGAGTCGATGAAACTCCCCTACAGAATTTCCTGCTGATTCAGACTATGAATGTCATTTTAGCGAGTGGGGAAATATGACTGTATGAAATCATCTCCAACATTTTGTCCGGGCTTAAGAAACGTTGCAATTAAGTTTTTTCATATTTTATTGGAAGAGTATGAAAGAATGTTTTTTGTAGCAAGACCCAATAAGTTCCACGAATGAAAGCACTACAAATTCGATTTCTACTGCTGATATCTTCAGTGAAAAGAGTTTGTGTAGGACCAAGCTCTATCACTATTGCATCAGGAAATCGCAATCGGTGATGATTTCGGTCTGTAGCGCTTAGTCTAAAAACCTGCCGAATCCAAAGCATTCACCTGTGACACCACGTGCCAATCTTACTTCATCCAGATTTCTACTTCCGCGTACTCGTTGTTCTAGCACTCATTTTATCTCACTTCAAACCTAGACATTCTTCGGTCGTTTCGTCTGCCGCGTCATCGTTTAATCTCACCTGCTTATCTTTTCCATTGTTTATATTAATTGTAAAAACTGCAGCTGGTCTGATTGGAGTCGTCCATATTTTCTTTTTTGAGCTGACACCAATTGTTTGAACAGACATACACGCGCTCAGTAGTCCGACCAAACGACACTGAGTATGAGTACAGGATTCAATTTCTCGTGTGAGCTGAGCAATTTTTCCATGAACGCAACTTAGAATAAGTTAATCAGTCTTGCGGGTCTGTAAAACGACCAGTCCTCCGAATGGAAGAATCGGTAACACTGCTGCTGTAGATTGAATAATTTATTGTGACGCCGTAGCTACTCTTCCGTTTGAGCATTATAGTCACTCTCGCTTGATTTAATAATTTCACCGATCATTTATCTTGCCTCATTGTGTCTTCTTTCTACGAAATCGTGTTGTGCGTGGTGTGCATCGGATATACTGTAGCTTAAGTATGGTACGCGTCATATCCAAACGAGTGTTGCAGAGTTATGGTGAATCGGTTTTCCAAGAGGCATACACAGTCCCCATCAGTGCAGCGGATGTGTTAATGCCACTAATAATGTGCATATAATATACAGCACCTATAGTGAGAGTGTTTGGTTTCATTATTGTTTTCGAGGATTGTTTTTAATTCAACAAATTTAACAAAGATTTTGCGGTTCGTTTCGAACGTATGATGTGTTTTTCAAACCGCACATCGATATTTCCACGCTTAAAGTACTTCGCTATTAATAGTACCAAGGTAGTAGGGGCTAAAAATTCGAATTTCTTGAAATTATATTGTTCCATACCCTTCCTTATACTTTTGATGGAGTAATTGTGTGACGTTAATTTTTCTTTCACAATAATTTTATTAGAATTGAGTGGGTGGCCCATCTGATTAGTTCATTGTTTTATTCATATAGTTGGACGTTAAAACTTGAAGCGTTTATGCGTCGGCCACATATTGAAACTCTTTCAATTGCTAAAACTTATCCTTCATAATTTTTCTCGTTCAGATCTTCTTATACGAGACTTCCTTGTGCGGAGGTAGTTGTAGGATCTTCCTGCAAGATTTCGCTTCAGCTCTGAAATCTTGATTATAACATCAAAACACTAATTGACTTAAGTTATCTTGCTAAAAGCATTCAATTCTGAACTTTCAATGTTATATTCCTTTTTAGCTGGGCTATTTCAGCGAAACATTTCGTATGAGGACTACGTGGAAACTAACCCTTCCTAAATTGCTTGGCAACAGTGAACACTATCGCTGCACGCGTCTCCTTGATAACAGATGTGTATGTGATGCGGAGACCATCGAAAATAATCGAAAGCATGCCGATGTCTAGTGGAGTTAGCGTGTCCCCCTCCCCCTCCTACATTCTCGCCCCTTTATCTCACTGAAAACGATGCCGGTCATCTTTAGTACTTTCCAATGTGATAGGCATTGGCATGTGCAACGGTATGTGAGTCTGTATTGTTGACTGTAATATCAGAACTTTCATTGCGTCAATCACCTGCTACGGGGAGTTGCGTGGATGCGACTAAATCGATTCCATCTGTGCAATGGAATGTATTTTGAAAAACGTGCTGATACATGGACTTCATTTGTAAAGAATTGACATTCAAACACGAGTAGAGGAATGTTTCCTTGAAAAATTAATTTCATGAACTACCAAAATGGAGAAATCATCACAAGCTGACTTGCTGAAATTTTTCGTTTGCATTCTAAGATATGCCTATATTTTTTTGGGTGAAGGGGTACCATCAGTTTTTTTTAGTAAGTTTCGTCGCTGGTGTACGTATGTCTTTCTATGAATCTGTTTCATAATTTTTCTGAGTGGAAGCTGAATTTTTCCTTGGGCAAGGAAACGAAAAATCTTAATATCCTTTATTTTTACAAGTTTATATTTTAAAAATGCCCCTAAAATTAATTTTGCGATAACGATTAAAAAATATCCACTATCTTTAAAATTTCGTTTGTTTTTCAATTAGCATGAGGAACAGTTCGCGTTATTTTTTTGCCAGGAAGTGCTCTACCCCGTTTTACCATACCTTTCTGAATATCCCCAATATTTTGGGTGAAGACTTCTACGTAATGTGTGAATGATCTCTTTAGTTTTTTGTTGAGGTTTGCACTGGTCCTATTGTTTGATTGGTATTGATAAAAAATTAGCTTTCTATCCCGTTCTACGTGATGGTGTCAGGCACTATGGACTATTTATAATTGTTTTAGCAGTAGCATCAGTCGAGCGTCCATTAATTGGGGGCAATGGCAATTATCGCATGTTGCGAACAGTACTGACTCGTATGTGATGGTTACACTTTCGCTGCTTGTCTCACAAACCTGTGATAAGATTTTGATTGTGAGAGGACAGAAAATTCTATCCTCCTGTGAGTGATATATACTGTCGTGGAACGACCTCATCATTGAGTAAGAACCTAGTAAATTTGCTGCACGTATTTGTCGAGGTTGGAGATTAGAACCGGTTACTTATGAGGTATTTAGTGGCATCTGAAATGGAGTACCAGCATCGGCCCGTCCTTATTCTCTATCTTTCCGAGCAGTGTAGAGAATAAAAGTAAGGATGAGCTCCTGCAGTGCGGTATTGCTTTGGAAGGATCGGTAGCATTTTGGCGCTGGTCTTGAAAGCTTGTATATTTTACGATGGTCTTGATGGTGCTATTCAGAAGCTGCGTGCATAATTGATCAGGCTCTGCTCGCAATATTTTCCAGCATTGTTCTTCACATTGATCCAAACTGTGAGAATATAAAACATTTCGTATTAAATGGGGTCCATTCAGTGACCTGATTGGATGGCTTTTCTCGGGGAGTTTTCGTTCAGGTGCTCGAGTCTCTTCAGGCTCCTGAAGGTTAAGATGCTCGTGTTGTCGAACTGGATGCGCGCAACGGCCTCGCGCTTTGACCTTGGCTGGTTACTTTATACGTTAAATTGGATTAATTAATGCAAATTTGAATTGAAGTGCGATAGTGTGAATTTTAATGGTGTAAGATAATGATCAATGAATTAAATTGAAACGACTTGTAACAATGAATTTTATTTATTGACTGGCCCTTGACGCTGGCGCAAGTTCAATCAAGGTTTTAAGCTCGGTTGCGACTCGATCCTACATCGTTTCTAATTTACATGGTTGAGTCAGATGCTTCTTTCCTTGTCACCCTGTTATTGATTATACTAGAGCTATCCAAAAGAACAAAATTTTTTGTCAGATAGTGTTCTCTTTGACGTGGATGTTTTGCGTAATTGAATCTCAGAAATCGTTAAAATTCTCGAGTCCTAAAAGTTTTGACCTACCTTCAATGCTGGTTAACTTTCCGCTTTTGAAAACGTCCTTCACGTCGCAGTTTCTAATGCATTCCACCTCTCCGTTGTCTCTTTAGTCAAATTTCACGCGCTTCCAAATCGTTTCATTTACTCTCCAATCAAGACGTTGATTGCCGCTCTGTGCGAGGAATTTGATTAAAGCGAATTGAAGGAGTCCCAATGTCGCAGAAGTTAAAGGTTGAACCGAGTTCTTTTAACATTTTGGGGCCAAGGATGTTTTACTCAGGGTGGAATGTGTTCCTGCAATAACTTCATTTGTCCTCACAGTCGGTAAATTTGCTCCCTAAGTTCGGTTCGAAGTAGAAGTTCGTCATTGAAGCTAGTAATTTTGAGGGACCGTGAACAGAAACTAAAATTATTTGTAAATACTCATTAATATCTTTCTGTATTGTACTGTGTTGATATGACATTACTTTTCAAGACGTTATAACTGTATGTTGAGTATAAAATTCTTAGTCACAGTAGCATTGTTAGGTTACCTCAGCTTTAGCTAGGCCTTTTGGACTTCTATCTTTTGTGCCCACTTTCCTTCTTATCATTTTCATACCTTCTTCGCCAATGATTAATTTTTTCCTCTTCCTTCTTAACTTACTATTTCTATACGCAGAAGATCTTGTATGTGAACACATCTTGTGCGTAGATTCCCCGTTCTCCGAAGTCCATACTAAATGATGGTCCCTTCTCTTTCGGTTCGAGTGAGTCTGAGTTACTAAAGCGCTGCTGTCCTGACTACTGCTATTACTGTTGCTACTAGTAGTCACAGTGAAAATGATGTTCTCAGTTCACCAATGGAAAATAAATTTAGCATGTTCTCAGTTAATTTCATATTTCACTAAATCCCCCAGCTTCATTTTGAGTAGTAAAGGGCCTTGCAGATATGGAGGAAAAACTTTGGTAAAATCTACGTTGAAAGTCTCGATCTTGAATGTCATCACGCTTCCGGTTGAGCTCGTCATTATAGTTGTTTCAAACTACTAGAAAAGAAGTCCTCGGAGCTTAGTCTTGTCTTGCGCTAGTCTTTGTGAGATAAACTTACCGGAAATTTGGCGAAGATTTCCAACTTTTCTGTTCCAAACTTTGCAGATAGGATGACTTTGAGTTGCTCCGCGATTATCGGTTGAACGCAGGGTGTTGTTCGACCCAGGTCTGAAATTACCTGTGAAAACGATTGAAAATGAAAGGCAGTAAACCTGGTGTGTAGATTACTTTCATTCAGTTGTATTGGGTCTGGGCTTGTGAAAGTTTCATTGTGTTAAACAATGGATGAAAACCGAGGGAAAGTTCGTCTTATATCCTTGCAGCCAATCGGTCCCTGCATGCTTTCCCTCATTTTCCTATGGAACTTCAGAAGGAATTAGCTCCGTGGACTTACACGTATACCCCCCGTCGTGGTTTCTCCAATTTTGTACTTAAGTTTCTTTACCGAGGAGAGAATAGGTATGGAAATCGCAGTGCTGGTACTCAAGCCTGAAACTTATTCGCTGAAGGACTAGAGCTGAAGGTTTTTTACCATCGTTTTTGGCGGCTTTTTAAAGTTTGTACGTTTATTCTGTGTGCTTTTAATTTTTCTGCTTCATCTCGATGCCTTTGACATTTATTTCGAAGTTAAGAACTAGAAAAACTAGAATTCTTTGAAATCTTACATAAAAATCGGGGATACAGTGGGTCAAATAAGGATTCGTAACGTGCCAAATGATAAACATTTTTCGTTATTAAACATATTTTGGAAAATCTTGGAGAATTGCGAGTCCTACGTAAGAAAGGGAAAGGTCATGTACATAAGGTAGAAATCCGAAGGGATTGTGCTCAATAAAGCAAGAACTGAGCTGAGAATAAAGCTGAAACTTTAGTGAAGAAGAATTTATTCAATTATGTCCAAACAACAACGAAAATAGGAAAATAGGGGGCTCAGGTAACATAACTTTCTACTAAATTAATCCTTGGCCCATAATTAGCTCAACCGCTTGCAGGCGATGCTTGTATGAAGAGATGAGGGTTTTACAGAAGTCCAGAGGTATTTTCTTCCATTCTTCGAGGTAGAATTGTTTCAATTCAGCCAGTTTTGATGATTTCCTCACTCCAACACGAATCTTCAACTGTTCCCATACATTTTCTATTAGATTAGGATCTGGCGATTGTGAAGGCCAGTCTAAAACTTTGACCCTCTTACTACGGAATTACTCTGAAGTGTATTTCGACTTATTCTTAGGGTCGTTATCTGAATCACCCATTTAGTTCTTTTCAACCCGAGTATCTGCACAGAAGGCATCAAATGTTCAGATAAAATTTCGCAGTAATTGGTCGAATTCATGGTTCCTTTAATGACGTGGAATCGTTCTGGGCCTGCCGAGGAAAAAACCCATAACATGCTGCTTCCACTATAATGCTTTACTGTGGACATGGTGTTTCGTCGTTGCAGGGAAGTATTTTGTTTTCTCCAAACAGTCCTATCGTAATTATTGCCGAACGGGTCGATTTTTGTCGTATCTTACCGTAGAATATTATCAAAATAGTCATGTCGTTCGTTGAATAGAGCATTTAGATATTGCAATCAAAATGCGTCATGTTCTTCCTTTTCTTCAGGAGTGGGATTTTACCAGGAGCGCTTTTCTTCAGGTTTTCTTTACGCAGAACATTACTTATGGTTTGCTTCGATACGTGTATTCACCCCGGCTGATGACAAATGTTCTGCTAATACTCGGTGAGATATCTGAGGGTCTTTCTCAACTATAGGGATGATTTCATAGCAATCACGTTGCGACAGTTTACTTGGAACACCCTATCTTGCTTTGTTGACCACAATCCTTTCAGATTTTCATTTCTTTATAATAGCCTGTACAGTGTTAATGGGTGTAACGAATTTCCTGGAAATTTTTCTGTTACTGGTGCCAGCCTTGTGTACCTTTAGAATTGTACTCCTCACTTGAAAAGTGTTACTTGGATTTTGGCATCGTGATAATTCCGAGACTTTATACTTGGGCAGAGTTTGTTACTGCAATGAAAACCAAATCCGGCTACGTACCGTTCTAGACCACGTAGTCTGTTTTGGAATTTTCAAGAAAACGAAGAAAATTCGTCCATTTTTAACATGCTGGTGGTACTGAATCGAGTCATTCGAGGATTGTTAAACTTTGGTAACAATACTTATTTGCCACCCTGTTTCCCCATATTCGTTATCGTTTGAACATTTTCACATAAATTCTTGTTCACAAAACCTAATGTGTTGGATTTTGCCCTTGCTTCTAAGAGACACAATTTTTCAAGGTTTTCCGAAGTATGTTTAATAGCAAAAAATGTAACTTATTTGGTACGTGATGAATACTTACTTGACCCATTGTAAAGGTGCTTTTTGTTCGGAGTACGATAGCATAACGCGGAAAGGTTTAGTTTAGACTGAGAAAGAATGTATAGAAAATTTCAGATATTGATGTATTATCATAAATTGGGGCGAAACGAATTTATTTTTCAGCTTCAATATTCATTGACAGTCATACTGTCAGGTTGGCTACTATCTTGAGCAAAAATATGATGGAGTAAAATTGCGGGCGGATTTCTCGTTTCATCTCCTACTGGACAAACAAAGAAATACTATTTATTTTGAAAGTACAAACCAAAAATAAATTCTTTAGTGCATTTTTTCCAGAACACTTTGATCTAGCATATATACTCGTAATAAAGATTTATCAGCACATGCTGTACGCAACCGTCATGACAATATTGCAAATCTCGTCAGGAGTTTCAGTTAAGCCAACACCTCGGTGTTAGAGTAGCCTGGAGGTAGAAAGGATGTGTGAACGTCATTTGATTTTGATCGTATTTTTACACTGAGAGTGAATTTTTGCTCGAGCCACGTCGTCTGGACATAAAAAGACATGTACTCCGTTGCATTTTCTAAAATAGATTAAAAACTGGTGTATTTTCCACGTTATTGTGACCTCTCACTTGCGACGAAGGTTGACAGTATCTTATATTCATAAGCTTAAATAAAAACGTGTGTAGCTTCTGGTTGCACTACATAATCATTCGATGGAATCAACTCCACGCTTTATCTTTCGTTTCCCTGCATCGTGTAATGCCTGAAATATTTAGTCATTACGCGTAATGACCGATTTCACTGTGACCAACAAATATTTCAGTGAGCGAAAGTCGTAAACAAGAAGCTGAGATCAAGTGTTGCGTTTCAGTTAGCTTTCAAGCCGTTACAGCTGGAGGAAAATACTCGTACGCAGACGAATATTTAGCACGGTGAATTTAAATACTTCCCTTTTCTTTCCTTTTTGAATGAGGACGGTCACCATTTCATGTTCTTCCTTCTATTTGTTTTCGGCATTTCGTACCGATACTCCATTCTAGTGTATTTTAGTTCTCTCTCCCAAGAGTGCAGAAGGTCACCTGATTGGTCCTCTCTCGATTGGAAAAGATTTTCTCTGGTCCCGCAAGATCTTCTTGTGCATCAATCCCTTTCTCGAGCACTGCGGTGTGGGCTTTACATCTCGCAACACAGAAGGTCAACTGATCTGTCTGCGGAGGAATCCCTGGCGTCCCGTGCTGAATTCTGTGCATAAAGGATGCAGCGAGGTGGAGGGGCTGCTGCGTGACGCCGAGCGTGGTCGTGCAGCACCTGCTCCACAGTCGTGCACTTCCTGCCTTCTCACCTGGTGTCTTTGTGTTCTCGTTTTTTTTTTCAGTGCAAGCTCGAACCGCTATTCCCTTTTAACCTTTGTTTTCCTTCTATCCGGTTTAGAAGCACTTGTCGCATTGCGTGGATGCTCGTTAATTCTTCGCGACAGTTTGTAGTTTTCTTAGTTGAAGTGAACGTTTGAGACAAATAAATGTATTATATGAAAGTAAATTCGTCGAACATGGCTTACAAAATTTCACAATGCTGCAGCATTTAATTTCTTCTAAGCTTCACCAGTAATCCAACTACGTAACAATAGCCCAGTGCTGCTTGCTGGGTCCGTCCGTCTCTGTGACGCTCTTGAGGATTTAGATAGGAGAAAATTCCCGGGTCCGTATTCCTAAACTAAAAGCGAGGCGGTCAAATGAGGCAATCCGTATCAGTGATACTGAAAATAACATACCATGTCAAAGTTACCGTAAATGAGAGGGTATCTTAAGAATTTAACGTCATTTGTCCCAACATTTTTGGCGGGTAGCGTCTACTAGTTTCTCTTTATAAATTTCAACTTTTCTACTACTCATGTATTTTGGTTTCTTCTTTGAGCTTAGTGTCTTTTTGTTTATCGCTGAACTAGTACAGATACTCCTTTCTTCCGTGAAAGCTTCGCTATATTGCAGTGATCTAATTTTTATCAATAGTTCAATGCTTCAGTCAATGCTAGCCTTTACTTCAGTGTATGTACTGTAGCTGAGGTGCAGAAGTATCTAAAAGCTATCTATTTCCCCTAAGTGGTATATCACTCCGTGGTCTTTTAAATGTGAAGTTTATTTCCATAAAAAGGTAAATTTTTTGCTTAGTTCCCTGAGGTACGTGTGTAGCCTATCGAGACTTTGGCGGGGTTATTGCATTCGTTTAACTCTTGCGCTGATGTTCAAATGCTGTATTTATTCGACTCTGTTGTGGGGAGCCTTTTTTAAGCATTGTAAAGTTGGCAGATGTTCTGACGTAAGTATTTGCTTCCTGATCTTATTGATCTGTTACATATCGCGAGCTCGTCAATGTGGGTAAAAATAACATCATTACTTGGTATTTTATTAGAGAAGTTTACTTCGACTACCAACTGAGGGTAAACAGTTTTGTGTGTACTTTTAGCGTCAATTTTGACCTTTTATGTGTGCCATAATATGCTAATTGACATTTCGTGCGCAAACTATTCAGCTGAACAACCGTGGCAGAACTAAACTTCTATTTTCATGAGAGATCATTATATGCTGAAAATAACCGTGGAATGTATCTGGAGGGGATCCAGCGTACTATTTTAGTAGGGGCCACGCATGCCGTATCACTGGGATCCTTGACTGAATGAACGACCTCCAAATCTCGGCCGCAATTCATTCGGCCGTCTTCATGCATGTCAACTTTTTCTTGGTGCTGGGAAGGCGAGCTGCTCACGTAGAGATCTTATCCGCCCCGCCGCTGCGGACCTCGGCAACTCGGGACCGTCCGTGGTCGCTGGTATCGTGATCTGCTGATGGTGGATGGCTTGTGACATTGCATTGCGTTGGACTCGGGCATCAGCGTGTTGGTGGTCTGAATGTTGTTTGCTGGTGCGCCGGCGGAAAGGTGCGAGGATTGTTGATGCACGCATGAGGCCTCCTGATATTGTCATCACTACCTATTGCTAGAGACCTCCTGATATTGTCATCACTACCCATTGCTAGAGACCTCCTGATATTGTCATCACGACCTATTGCTAGAGACCTCCTGATATTGTCATCACTATCCATTGCTAGAGGCCTCCTGATATTGTCATCACTACCCATTGCTAAAATCAGCGACATTTCTTGCGCGAAAGGCATTATTTCTACATTTTTGCGTTCTATTTTGGTGGGGAAGGTATCCCGTACAACATAATTTCATCTAGAGGTTTATGTCAAATCCCTCGAAGTTTTGAAACTTTACTTTTCTTTTGCAAGATAGGTTCCACCTGTCAATGACGGTAAATTCTTACACCATGTAGTCTTGTGCTCGTACATTATTGACCTCGTAGTTTCATTGTGTTAACTGCTGAACGTGAAACATCTCTCGAATAACTGATCTCCTTGGCATTTGCGTAATTAAGGTAAAAAAAGGAAAAAAAATTGTTTATTCCACAGTCAGTCACACACAGAGGACGGTCCATCGGGTTTTCAATCAGTAAGATTACAGCTTTAAAATGTAGAAGTCCCCATTAAACATCTAATTTTGATCAATAAGACTACAACCTTGAAATTATGTTGGCAAGTCCCATTTAGACTTCGAATTGTGATTCATAATTCTGTGCTAAACACGAGAAGTTCAACATCAACCTAAAACATTGTGTGATTTTTGGACATACTTCTTAAATAAGAATTACAGCACTTGCAAGAATGCATAATTTTTCAATCAAGCATTTTACTTGCATACAATTGCAGAATTTTCATGTATGCTTTACTTCATCGCTCAGTGTTCGTTAATGATCTTCCCTTTTAGTGAAGTGCTCTAGAGTAATGATTGATGTTACTTAGGCTCCTACGGGCAGGATTGTTCTCTCTCGTTATAATATGCTCACGAAAATACACTTGATAGCTAGTATATCGGGATATTATACTGTTCTATTTCTATCCAAGTGCGTTTCAAGGTTGAATTCCTAGATTTGGAATATGAGTGAAAAATAATTTGGAATATAAATGAAAAATAGAGCGAAAGGAAACACTGTCATATAAATTTCAGGTGCATCAGCGCTCCACGGAACCACAAAAGTAGTATTGACTGAGTTTGTTATGATAAATTATCTGACGACGTTGAAGTCCAAATGCTATGAAATATCGCTAGAGGGCAAGATAAAAATACAAGATGAAAGGGAGTGAAGCAAGAATTAAAAAGAAGACCCAACTCGTTTCACCGTCGAAGCACGCTTGCTCGTCCGCCCGTACATGTATGTTACAATCAGGTGGTGAGTTCACTCACGCTCAGTTGCTAAGCAATGCGTGCAGTGAAACCAGGCGTTACATCAAATGCCTAGACATTCCAGGCATTACGTGAAATGACTGGTTTCCTCAGTCGTTGCTTAGGTTAGATAACGTTAGGTTAGTAAACTATTGCTACATGATTAGTCATTGCATGAAATGACTGAAATTTTAGTTATTTCGTGTAATACCTTGAATTTTAGTTATTTCGTGTAATACCTTAAATTTTAATTATTTCGTGTAATACCTTAAATTTGTAGTCACTACGCGTAATGACTGATTTCACTATCTGATCAGCAAATATTTCGATGAGCAAAAGTCATAAACAAAGTGCACAGACCAAGTGCGGTGTTTCAGCTGTCGTTCAAGCAATTGCAGCTCGAGCTGCTTAGGTTTCACAAGAGCGTTAGTTTCTTAATACACTTAGCACGGGACAGTTTTTTGTTTTTAAGATCTTCCTTTAAGCTGGAAGAATTTACGCATAATGTGCCCGTAAATTTCACATTTGGTTTGGGTTTTAATTTATTTTTTTGTGATTTTTTTCAGTTCTGTTTGTTAAAAACATAATTCAGTAAATAACTTATGTAAACTAATATTCCTTCAATTTTTAAAGGTTGATTTAGCTTCCACATTCATTTTCGCAAAAGAGTCTAGTTTGAGTTGGTACGGAAGCTAAGTATCGTCTTTACATGAGTTCGCTAGAAACGCTGAAACGCTAATGAGCTTCTTTAAATGAAGGCAGAGTGTCGTGAGATCTTACTTCGACGTGTTATCAATCAGTTGTTTCAATTATCTTGTTGGACGAATTTTATGACTTGCACTGACGAGTTAATTTTTCACGTACTTGCGCAAAATAAATGAAACAAACTTTTTTGGGATTGCACAAAAGGTTGCTATCGCTGTGTTACCTGGCAGTCGTACCTAAGAAGCCCCGTACGAGGTAGGCATTAGGTTTGATCGAAAATTGTAAGACTTAAAGTTTCCAAGTAGTGCGTCAATTATTTACCAAAAGATTTCATTTCGTGGAATAGCTTTCGTATTGTAAAATTAAACATGATCCAATTAATTATTTCAGGTTTTTACAACAAGAAAATGAATCAAACGTATTTTTGAGCAAAAAGAAAAAAATTCCTTGTAATTCTGTGTACTTATCGCTGCTACTTAAAAAGTCGCTATATTTATTTTAGGTACTTGCGCTAAATAAATTACGAAACTGCCAGTTCTTCAATTATGCATATTTTCTTAGACTAAATTAGTCTTAAATCCCAAAGCCCATTGAATGTTTCAGGAACGAAGTACCAATTATTTTACTCCTCTTCGTGTCGACACTACATTGTTGGACTTCACCTATGGTTAAAAAGCTGTTTGCTAGTAAAAGTTATATTTTCAAACATGACTGATATTTATGTACCGTATATTTAAATGTGGCTCTATTGCAACGGAAAAGAAGAACTATTTCTTCGTAGAAGGAAGGTAATTCTCATTATAAGGGGTCATGGATTCATGAAACGCATCAAAAATGAATGGATGAACTTTTTACAAAAGAAATTTGATGACGGCAACGAATATGCTCAATGAGTTTTTCTCGAATATTTTCTTTCATTTCCGTTCACATTTCCCTTCACAGTTCCTCGGAATAAGTAAAAGCCTCAGAAAATTAGAGGAATACTTGCAAGCCAAAACAGAACCGTGTTATGACGGAATTAGTTTGGCCGTCAGACACGTTTCCTCATTTATTGTTGGGATGTGAGCGACTCAGCTTCACATTTCATTGCTACACGGTCTCCAGTTTCTTTTTTGTGAAGCATGGACGAGAGTTTCCCTAGCGCCTCGTGTTCATATGTGAGCAGTTCCATCACCATTTCTTTCTGTTACTGCCGCGGGAGCGCCTGCATTTCCTGTTTTGGAAAGAGACGCTACGCGTGCGCCGGCCTGATGTTTCTCTGGCACCTCCTCTGCATCATCGCATGCTCTAGAATGGTCTTGTACCTGCACCGAGGGTTTCTCGAATGCATCAGAAAGGTTTCTGCTTTATTGTGCAGTGTGACCACCGAGGGTTGTTTCTGAATGCGCTCTTTCTCTTCAAAAATATGAACTTTCTTTGTCCATTGGTCGAGTCTCTAAAAATTTTATAGCTGAAAACGTGTGATGGAATGCGTTAAAAAAGGATGCCTTGCCCGGGCAGCGAATCCTCTCTTTTCGAATTCCCTCGAAAGTAAAAATGATAATTTCTTTAGTGAAAATTATTCGACGTTGAAGAGTTTTTATTTCGTTGGTATATTTTGATTGCAAGTTTGGAGTGTTCCCGAAAATCGAGTTTTCAGTCACTTATTTCTATTCAAATGTTCAAGAATTCCGCAAGCGTTTGTGGTCTGCTGTGTCCTTCAACGTTCTGCTCCCAAACTCGTGCCTTTAATTTTAAACTTTTTCGTTTTATATACGTCGTTCTTGTAATTTTTTCCTTAATCAGTTTCCTCAATGCGTGTGTACTTGATTTTCGATAAAATTTTGTATTCTCATGTATTAATAATTGTGGTGAATGACAGGGGGCATGAAAAATATTTTCAACATCCGGTGTATTTCTTTGAGGTAACTTGTTTCTCGCCTTATATTAATCTTAACTGAGAGAAACGTCCGTACATGATGCACACCTGTTCAGCTGACGAGGAGAATATACGTTTCAGCTTCTGCTCGGTGTGGTCCGGAAATTTACGGTGTGTGTGCGTGAGAGATTTTCTCACGAGCGAAGTAATTCTTTCTCTTGTAATAATCCTGTGCACAAACTTCATTTCACTTTCATGCAAAATATGTATCAAAATTTTTAGAGATAATGGCACAAAAGATCTGTTCAGCTATCTAATAATTGTTTTTCATGGGCGATAAAATCTGCTGTGATTCTAATATCTTCGAGGCTCAACGATTTGACGGTAGCTTTCTGTTCCCTAAATTTATTTGAACTTTCGGCCTTCTCATGAGGTCGCATCTTACCTTGAAGAGGCTTTTTACTCTCACAGACACTGAGCCCTCCACTTTGACATGAATTTTGCTCAGAACAGCGTAATTTCCTTGTCTAGCGTTTGTTTCCTGCAATTCATTCGTTTTAAATCTTCTCTCTTACTCAGCGTAATTCCAGACGCTGAGATCCAGAAGACCGCACTTGGAATGATTTGTAACATTTGCGCAGGGCATTTTGTCCTTGCTGAATGGTGTTCCTGCTGGGGGATTGTTGCAGACGCGGGATCTTCAAGATGCTGTCGTCCGGAGTTTCGCGATTTACTCAGCAAATGCAATCGGGCTGAGCCGGGCCAATTCTGCCTATGGCGGCTGAACTGCACGCCTCTGTTGAGCCGCTTGTTTCCTGGCAAGAACTCGCAAGCTGAGGTGAACAATTCGTTTCATCAAGAGGATTGTCCTCGCAATCGAACAGCTGGTTGACTTGCACGAATAGTTTTTCAGATCGAACGAACAGTCTTCAACTTTGAGCCGACACTTTTCGGGATTGAACAGTTTGTAGTTGAGCCAACAACATCTTCTCTCCAATGGTTGCATCGGTAGCGTTTTCGATCTTAATGGTTCTCACGTCATTAATTTAATGATTTTTCTTTGATTCGAATTTTGTCCGTATTTTCATCTTTCCAGTTGAAGATTTATTTCTATTCTCTCGCTAGCTTTTGTTATAATTCCCATTGTGTGGAACATTACCACCACGCTGCGGTGAAACGTTGTCGGACAGCTGTATGGAGCGAAGTTCAGATGAAGGCTTTCGTAAGAGAGGATATGGACATTTTGCGAATTGTACTGAACTGCTTTTGTGTATTTTAAAGCTTTTCTTTATATCCCTTGTAAGTGTGGCACGTGCATTAAATTCAGTGTATCGTGTGTTCCTGTGTAATCATAAATATCTAAAAACGTCTCTTCAGAATAAAAGGCATGAGAAATCACTCAAAGAAATATTTTGAGTTACTAAAATGATTCGTATACTTCCGTTTGGACAATCTGACGACCATTTTTTTGCAAAAAGTATTTTTTCTCACAGTTCATGATTTTTTTATATTCTTTAAGTATTGGAGCTTTAATTTAATATGGATGCAATAATATGGGGACAACAATTGTTACTTCAGCTAGATCTAGCTAGGCCTTTGGGACTTCTATTTTTCGTGTCAGCTTTAATTGCTGCTTTCAATTTCAGGCCTTCTTTTGTATTTCTTCTTCCCTTTTCTTCCTTGCTCTTCCTATGTCCTTGGAATACTTCTGTGGGAGCACACTTTGTGCTTGGATCCTTCGTTTTTCAAAGTCCATACTTAATGGTTCCTTCTCTTTTGGGGCGAAGTAGTCAAAGTTACTTAAGCGCTGCTATCCTCCCTACTGCTACTATTACTACTTGATTTCGTCACAACCAATACCTGTTTTCAACCAAAGCGACGCGTGCTCAATATATCTAAAATTACGATTGCATAAATAGCATTAGCTATTTTCCGTAAAATCGTTGTCGTTCTTGTGTAACAGCGACATGCATGTCGAGCTTGGCAAGCCGCTTTACTTCCTGTGTTCTTCAAAGAGGTTTTCGATTTGGTTTGCTCTGGTCTAGGAATCGATGAATTTCCTAGCAGGCAGTTACTGCGGGGACTGCCTCGGGAGGCTGCCAATACTGTGGTCATTATGGCTGCATTGTAATTACCTTCCTAGCATCATGACTTGTATCGCTTCTGCAATGATTTTGTGTGCCATAAAGCGTCGGACTAGGTTGATGGGAATGCTGATTGTTGCCTCGGATGGATTCGTCATTGATCTATCTCGAATGAATGGCTGCTGCGGCGTCTTCAACAAAACCGTAAGTAAAACCGCTTGGGAACATAAAATTGCTCCTTGCTGTAAAATCTGGTGACTGTTCCACTTAACTCAGATTGTAATTGCATCTCAAATGTAATGCCTAAGTCCATACCATCATATGAGCCATAGCTATGGCTCATATGATGTATGGACATAGTCATTAATGTCTGCTACTGATAGATGTTCAGTATCATGGGGGAAACTGCTTGGGTTGAAACAGAGAGGGAAGACTGAAGTGGCCGAGATGAAGAGACCGTGTGTGGGTGAGAGTGTGGAATTAGGCGGTCTTCACTTGGGTCCGTACGTCTCGGCGGGGTCATGAGTAGTAGGAGTAGTAGTACAGGGTTACTACCGCTTCAGTAGCCAAGCCTACAACGCGTCGAAAACGCGTCGCGAATAGTTTCTCTGCGCTTTAGCTGCTATGTTTCGTATTCTTCCGTAGACTCTTGAAGCTATGAGTCGTCTTCTGTTGAAGTTTAGTATCAAAGCTCTACATGGTTGTCAATGTGGATTGTTATTATTTCTGCTGTTCAATTTTTTCTCTGATGATCGAATTCGTGTGCGAGTGTTTTCGTTACTGTTTTTCCCCACTATTGTCCATTCGTATTTTCTGCTTCTTTTTCACTCAAGTGCATTCGTTTCTTGTGCTTCTTTTTCACTGCTGCTCGTTTATGTTTTTGAGACGTCCATTTTTCTTCTACCCGCTGACGCACCCTCTCTCAAGCAAGATACGGAAAATGTCGGTTACGTTGCTGACAAAAATATGTTGATGGTTCCTTACCGATTTCAAACGAATTCACCACGCCTAGCGATTTGCTTCAGGTACAGATATAATCGGAAAATTTGACTTCATTACTTCTCTGTGTTTGAACGCCATAATATGGCGCATATATTTTCGGTTGAAGCGATAATGGTGCTGTTCATCACTTTACCGAAGGTCTTCGAAAGACAAAAATCTTATTGAATTGATCTTATTGAATTTGATTCTAGTATAATGTTTTACTTTAATTCCTTTGAAGTATCAAACATCGTAGTATATTTTTCCATTAAATATCACTTGCATATCCCACTCCTTAATTTCCAGATTTCTCGCAACATTCAAGAGCATGTTCAAAATTGTATTGTTTTTGGTTTTTCGTGGGCTGGAGCTGCTGGGCGAGTTGAATGTGATGGGTCGATGCTTGAAGGTTTTAGCTGAAACCTATTGTTGTGACCAAGCTATTCCCACGAAAGCAGAGCATTTCCTAGCAGCTGAGAGCCGATTAACTGCGTTCTTTGTGCCGATATTAATTGCAACTTTTGTTTGAATCGTTCGAGGTCTGCCGCAGCCTTTTTGTCTTTTGATGAACCCGTTTTTCTGAATTTAGTGGTCTTTCTTTGTATGTGTAACTTTCGTTAAAACTATCAGTGTTAACAATGTCTAGGTAATTTCTCGGCATCCTCGGGATAGATTCATTTATAAAGACAGAGAAAAGTTTCAGTATTTTTGCTCAGTGCTACGTGTAGTACATCTTGAAATTATATTTCACGTGTTCCGGGACCAGTTTGTTGAAATTATCGGTAGATTATGTCCCCACCATTTCAGTTAATTGTTATTATTTCAGAGTAGATAAAATTCATTAACTCTCATAGTTTCATTGTTGATGACTTTCTGAAAGGAACTTATTTATGTTCCACACTGAATATTCATACATGGCAATGACAAATTTTGTTGCTCGTTTCCTTGTTACTGAGAGGCAATTTCACTTTGACCTTCATTTGCACATCGATTTGTTGCTCACCCATCTGTTGTTTATCTCCACCGTGCTAACAAAAATCTTATGCATTTGCTATCGTGTCTGAGTTCATTGTGTGTCACAAGTACGTGCAACACTATGTGTCACAGTGGAAACTATCTTGTTGGGAACCACGCTAAAGGATTTCTCTTAGATCATAAGCCAGATCAATTTGCCTAGAAATACAATTTTCATGTTGCTGTTTTAACAAGACGATTATTACCCGAGAAAAGAATAGTGGCAGTGTGTGTAGTACAGGCTGCTGTGCGACCGGTTGCTTAAGCCATTGGTCTGCTCGACAGGACTGGGCACAGCGTGCAGCCACAGGGTGTCCCAGTGTCTGGTGCCATGAATCTAAGCAGAAACTTATCGGTGACAGCTGTATCTGGACCTGTCAATGCCGAGCTTGAGTGTGTCTTTTATGATTATTTCAAGCGTGCTCAGACTGATGCTAGTCGTATGCATCCATGTATATTGAACGCCAGAAATTTAGGACACAAAAACCCGCGCCTGATAGTAAGTGTCGTTAGGTTTGTGGCTAAGTTATCGTCCCTACGATGACTCGATCGGCTGAAGCAATTTTATGGTCCTGAACTCCCGTGGCTTTATTACTCTGTTACATCTGCCTCGGCATTTCTTGTTGCTAGAATGGCATATGAACTCGAGCGATTTGCAATTGCGGCCTGGAACGAATTCAAATGTGGTGAATCCTTTACTTGTCACCCATAGCTAGTTACGCTATGTATGCCTGCGTGTGAGTCGTTGCTGAACGTTCTACGACTATGAATCGGTATCCCCTAGTTGTTGAGGCTATAAGAGCATTGGTCTAAGTTACACGAGCAATAAATCCATGACCTTGGGTGCGCTCATGAACGTTAGTATTCATCAACTGTAGCTGTGGACGCGATACATAGTTCTTTGCGCTCTTGCGGGACTCCCGAGTCTATCGTAAATTTAATTTTTACATCACTCCAGCATTACTTTAACGGGCTTAAAGTTACCTTTCAACATCTGCTAACGAAGCTATAATGAACGGGTAAAACACTTGTTTAAGTTGACCCATTCCTTTTTTTTTTTCATTTACGCTTGCTTTCAAACGCCAAACAGAATAAAGGTTAGTTTACTACGGGAAATAAATTACAGGTGGGAAGAGCCAAACGAATCCGTAAACGCCAGGACCTCTGTTGCTGAAGCCATGGATGCCATGCCAATGTGTGAGTTACTGGAATTGTCAAAGTCGGGGCCTCAGCTGCTGCAGTTGTAAACGCCATCACTTCAGCTGCTGGATCCATAAACGCTGGCCCAGCCACAGCAGCGTCGGTCATCTATTGGGTACCGGCGCTCTGCTCCCTGTTCCAGATGCGTCTTGGGCTGCCTGCAGGCCCTTCAGCCATTTCGGAAAGGCTCTTCCAGAGGTCGATGATGTTCTACGCACGACCCTTCTTTTGTCATTTCTAGGCCTTCTCTTGGATGCTTCTGCTGAACGCTTTTTTTTTCTTTCTTCAGGGTTTCTACATTTAGGTATAGTTTCGAATATCGGGTTTATATATTGTCAATCCTTTTCCAGCATTCATTTTTTTTTTATCCTCGATTCAATGATCCCCTATCCCAATATATAATGATAGCCCAGTGTTGCTTGCTTGTTTGGTCCATCAGTCCTCTGTCACGCTCTGAAGGATTTAGATAGGAGGAAATTTCCCGTTCCGTATTTCTAACTAATCAGCGTGACTGTCACAGAAGGTAGTCTGTATCAGTGCACTGTAAATAAGAGGGCATCTTAAGAAATTAACATCATTTGTCCCGCCATTTTTGGCGTAGCGTGTCTACTAGTCTATACATTAATATGCTTGGACCTACGTGTAAAGTTTATAATGCTAAACATCCGGTGTTTTTTTTTCACTAATTTACCCATTTAAATATCGAAAACTTTGGAAATATAAGCTGTGCATCCGTAAATAAGCTACGTCAAAGAAATAGAGTATAATGTTAGGAATTAATTTCGATTTATACACTTTACAGTGTGGTTCCAGGGCGTCCTTTATTCTAGTAAATAGTTCCTACGCGTGTCACGCTTTCCAATATTCCGATAAGAAGAAATTCTCAGGCTGTAAAATCAATAATAACTTAAAGTTCACGTCCGTATCCGGAGTACGGCTGTACACGACATAAATAACAAATTTTCTTATATAATGAGACCTTTTGAAGAAATTCCTACCTAATAAATTAGAATCGGGTGAACCAATATTGAATGTACCGAAGAAACGCAACAAGAGCAACTAATCTATGTAGAAAGGCTAAGATGTACACGGGAGCATTTATAAGTTAAGTAGTAGTATTAGTCGTTAGGAGAACGGCGCTTCCGTAACTCGGACTATCTCGCACCGAATGAGAAGGGACCATTTTTGTAGATATAAGAGAGCGGGGATTCTGTGTACAAGGTGGGTTCCTGCAGAAGATCCCCTGCGCAAGTTATGAATCACAAGGAAGAGAAGATAACAATCATCAGTGAAAAAGGCATGTAAATGGAAAGAAGTGAAGTGGGCACGAAAGATACAAGTCCAAAAGGCCTCGCTAAAGCTGAGGTAACCTAACAATGTCCTCCTGGGGATCCTAGTCCCCATAGCATAAGATTGACACTCTTGTCTAATCTAGCCCTATTGCCTATGGCTTATCCTATGCCCCATGAGGGTAATTTATAAGCTTAAAGAAAGACTCGATATTCCAGACTGAAAGGGTAAGAATGAAATAAAGAAGAAAAACATGACAGTACAAGAAGAGACAATGTTCTTATGGAAAATATGGAAAGAGAGGAAAAAGAAATATATTTTGCAGATACCAGAAATTGATGGCACTGCTGGAGTCCCCAAAAACCGTGGCATTACTGGGGGTCCAGAATACGTGCGTACCAGACTATTGTTTCAGTAATAATTTTCATTTTTTAGTGAAAACTTTCAAAATACTAGCTGTACAAATACTGTTCTCCAAATGTAGATTTTTTTCAACTGTTCTCCCAGTTCCAAGAGATGTTTTTGCGAGTCGAAAAAAAACGTGGTATTACGACGGAGCCAGCTAGCACCTGTATAAAAAGAAATTATTTTGTGTAGAGCACATTAAAATGTCTCATTTGTACTCGTATATCTGATGACATTTTTTTCTCATACCGTGAGACTTAAAGGCTTAATAGTCTCCAACCCAGTTTGTATTATCTATTTCCGCGAGGAGAATGTTATCAATAGGGGAGCGCTTTCAGCACATCTCAGTCATTGAGAAGAACATGAATTATTAGTTTCTTGAAAATATTTCTGCTCGTATTTAGAAGCCATGTCGTTATCGTTATGCATCCTAAATTTTTGGGTTGTGACAAGCGTGACTTAGTAACATAGATTTTTGCCTGAAAAGTAAAATACATACATAGTTATGAACTCATTTGCGCGGTGCCTTGAGATTGGCTCTTATTTCAAGAAACACTTAATTAAAAATTATCTTCATTCTTACAGTAAGGAACGCTTGTTACCTGAAAAGTGTTCAATTTGATCACGATTGTCCTGTAATAACTGGGCTTTAAGGAAATTTTAGCGAGGTTTTTGGAATGTTGAGCAAAGGCTGGGAGGGCTGAGAGCTGCTCGACGTGTGTCTAGTGGGCCCTGGTGTAAAGCTCAGACTCAGTCGAAAAATTTAAAATATACCACGGGCTTGGACATGAAATTAGAATTACATGCATTTGTGTTTTAAAAGTTCATAGTCTACTTTACCGCTATACTGCTAATGATCAATTGCTCATTTATCCTTCTCTGATGTCTCAGTCGTTGGATAATTGAAATCTTATTAAAACGTCTAACATATTTATTGTAGTGTTTTATTATCTATAATCTGCAACTCATACGAAGATCTTGAGTAAAGTAATCTGTGCGATGATTCACGATTGACTTATTTAGATGAATATTGAACTAGTAGACGCGCCCCGCCATAAATGGCGAGATAAATGATGTTAATTTCTTAAAATGCCATTTTGTTTACGGTAAATCTGACATAAAATATTGTTATTTGTATCATCACTGATACGGACTGCCTTCCCTGACAATCTCGCTGATTGGTTAGGAATAAGGACTCGGTAATTTTCTCTTATCTAAATCCTCAAGAGCGCAACAGAGAGACGGATGAACCAACCAAGCAAGCAAGCAAGCAACTCGGAGCTATTATTATATATTGGGATGCGTTCTAGTTACTGTAGGCGTCAATATACAGAGTGTATATTTCTTCTCTTTGAACACTGATACAATGTGTTTTGTAATTTGCTTTTGATGTTAAGGTTTATTCTAGCCAAAGATGATTTAATGGCATAAAATGATTTTCAATTTTTTAAGCCGCGTATATATTCTTTCAAAAACTTTTGAAAAACGAAATAGTAATTGCATGACATTTCTTTCACTGGACGTTTTCTCTCCATTCCCATCCAAGAGTCCTTTATGCATTAAAAAATTGCAAATCTTGGGCCAACTTGAAACCGTCCTCACTTATTCTTTGTGCCCGTTTTCGACGCAGAAGAATTGAAGGTGCGATCCCTTAAAGTTGGTCATCATCGGCGCCATCATCGCCTCGATTACTTCAAAAGTTTGTGCATCAAAAGAAGAGCAGCGCCATCTAAAGTTGCTAAAAAAAAGTAAATCTTCGGCCACTTCGGGCCACTTCTTCTGTCGGTGGAGATTACTGCTGGTTTTTAAGAGGGAATATTTCGGTCAGATTTTGTCGAAGTTTTACGACTTATTCACTCGTGTTGCGACTACGTTTCCTTTTTCCCCCTCTTCACACAGTCAGGACACCAAACAGCGCATTTAGCGTAGCTTCAGAGAACCGAACACTTCAGCGTGCAGTGATGTTTAAATAAGGTCGGAGAGATTTGTTATGCTTGAAATGATGTACTGGGAGCAGCTGCGAAATAAAACTGAACAAGAGCTTGAAGTTAAATTTCAATTGCCATGAATGATTGAGTTTAATTGCCAATGCGCAATATCTACTTAAGCTTTTCGCCGAATGCCCTTTCTATATTTGTTCTAATGATTGTATTTTTCTTCTCTGAAGATTTACTCGAAGTAAAAATTTTTGAACACTTTTCTCATTGCTGTTAAATTTTTCGAAATGATTTTCTTCGTCATTCTTCCCGCAGTTCCTGACATGTAGTCAAATTGTTCTTAAAGTCAAGGCATTTCAGTAGCACGTGCAATGTTTCACGTTCGAATTTTTTTGTCACTTCATCAAATTTTTAATTAATTTGTTATATATACGAGTATGTAGTTCAAGTGTGTTCCAAATATGTGTTAACGATAAAAAAACATAATAACGTACTAATTACTCTTGGTACGACATCGTTTTCAGCCGTACTCTGTGCATTACCGCTCGTAATAATAGTCCATAATTTAATAGTGATGTAAAAATAGTAAAGAGTTTATTATAGCTTTGATTGCCACTTTTTTATTTAGTACTTTGCTCTTTGTGGTTCACAGTGATTCTTAAATTTATCTGTTCAATGGTACACATTACAGTAAGAAATCCATCTATCATAAATCAATGTTTCTGCGTCTCGCATTGCCATCACATGAGGCTCTTGTGTTCATTTATTTGGTCTGCAAAATGCTCGGTGAGCTTGGTACAACCCATTTTTAGTCATTTTGCAATGTCGAGTTTTCGTAAGGTGTTTTCGAGGGCTTTTTTGAAAGCTTTATTCGGTCTGGGAATAGCGTGCCTTTGGAAGGAACTGACCGCTTCTATTGCCGTCTTCGATGAACCTCACAATGCGGGGTCCGGACCTCTTCTTCTGAAGCTCGTCCGGCGTGACGGGCTCTTTACCAGACGTGCTCTTGATTCTACATCCGACCTCTGCCGTCCTGCATTGCAATGCACATTACTGGGCATGCGTTCGTCCTCATTTTTATCTGTACGTGATATCGCTTGTTTTTGATTCACTCACTGTGCTGTAGATTGCACGTTCGCATTTGTGGCTACGTGGCTTAATTTTTCTCGTGCTTTTCAATTCTTGATTTTCTAGACAGTAGTAGACTAGGGTCCTGCAGTCTCAATGGAACAGCAGACAGGCGGCAGTCGTCACGTGCTGATGAGCGTCTCAAGAAGACTCTGACGCTGACGATTTCAAAAGACCTGCAGGACCCTTAGTTCCCAAGTTCCGGAAATTAGTTGGCGATGATCGTGAGTTGATGTAGATCAGGAGAAGTTCTTAACGAAGCTTTCTGTCTGACTGAGATTAACATATTCTAATCGGACTTACGGAGATTGGTTCCAACTCAATTTGTTTAATCAGGCGTAGATGATAAATTTTTGTGATTTAGAGTGCCAATTTGAACTGAACTTTGCGTTAATCCTCTCATTTTGACCTAAGTTCACGTGTTCGCGTTATAATTGGATACGAATATTTTATATTGAGAATTTCTCAAGTTTGCTGTGCCGTTGCTGTCAACTAAGATGTGATGTGTCCATTGATTTATTGTTAGATTTGAATAAAAGTAATGTAGATTTTTCCGAATTATATTTTGGGGCGTTTTCACTTAGGTACGGACCTTCATTATCATTTGTGATAGGTAGAATTAAATCAGTATATAATTATAATTTTTCTTCAGGTAACAAATACTCTTTATGATCTTAAATGATCTTAAAAGTTTCATTTGATGAATAATATACCTTGTTTTTATAAAGTTGTCTATCCAAATATAGCTGCAGAATTCATTTTTAACTATTATTGAGATGATGTAGTGACTGAAGGATCGTTACTAGAAGTGCTTCCTCCATTTTCGAAAAGGTAATTTTGATTTTGATACACAAAAAGACGGTATAAAAGGCTGCATTTTACAATACAGTAGTTGAGAATTGTGGTCACGTCAGAAGAACACGAGCACTATTCCCGTGACGTGTGTAGAGCTATTCAACGTGACCCATACGACTCTCGGAAATGTTTCGGTGCTTGGAAAATGGGGTCTTCTCTTGATGTCCGAAAGAAATGGGCAACTGCTTGTTACTTGCGCCTTCAAGTATAAATTTTAAGTGCGCTAGTTAACGGTGGTGAAAAATGAATGCTTAAAAACAAACTGCGTAGGGCGTCGGCGTATGTGAATTGAGAGTTCTTGTTTTGGTTTGTGGAATGTTTGGTGACCTTGGCGCGATTCATTTTTAGTTATTTGACAATGTCGATTTTTCGTAAGGTAATTTCGAGCATTTTTCACGTTCAGCCATCAAAAGAGAGCTTTATCCAAAGAAAATAATATCGGGTATCTGATAGGATGCCCAGGAAATTGTTTTGCGAATTGTTAGACAAGAATCAAACAACTACTGCCAACCTCTACTGCAGTCATCTTCAATACTGAGAAATCCGTTGTAGTTGGAAGAAAGCCCTCCTTTGTGAACTAAAGAGATATCGTCGTCCATCGTAACAATCTCGTCTTTGCACAGCGTATTAGCCAAGGATTACTCTGAAGAGCGTGGCCGAATAATATTATTTGATTATCCGTATTCTCTTGACTTTACTCCCGTTTTATCATCTCTTTCTTAGGTCGACTGTAGAACTGCTTCGGATGGCTTAGGTTGACATGTTGAGAAAACACTCGAAATGTTTTCCATCTATATTTTGCATCAATACAAACCAATCGTACAAGCGTCGCATTTATAGGCATTTTGATGGATAGAATGAAGTTGGAGTGAAATTTAGAAATTAGGGTAGTTCTTTAATACTTTGACTTTCGAGTTTTTTTTTTCATCTCAAATATTGATCCTATAATCGAAAAATCGTAGTCTGATAGTTGATGATCACCGGTTGTTATTCTTAGTGCTAGTTGTATCTGAGGATCAAAAGTGAATACCAGACAACCTAAACGTGGAAATGAACTATAAATTGCGGAAATTGTGCGTAGTTGGTCACCAGTGACATCGTTAATAACGTGGTAGAAAGGTTATGAAAAAAAAAAGATATGCATCTTTGCTTCTACTTTTTAATGGCCTTCTCAGTTTCAGTATCGCAATTACCTTTGTGGGTAGAAATAACAAGATACATATCTAAAAATTTGTCAACTTGAGATTTAGAAACAAATTTGAGCTCTTAGGTATTTTACAAATAAAACAAAAATATGAAAAGTGCATAATAACTGAACATCCTACTAGTTGAAAAGAGCTTCAATCATTTTTTTACTTTTCAACTCATTAATTACAATGAACTCAATAAAAATTGATACCAGTTTCCTTATATCATATGTTGGGGTGTAAGAGGTTGACGATGTTCGGCTCCACAATCGTCATCGTTTTCTTCTTTTTGTTATTTCTGAGTCAGCATGCCTTGTGGTACAGTAACTAACTTCCGGATAAAACAGAGTAATTTCTTTCTACAAATACATCATTGTAAAACAGGAACGCGCCTCCATACACTCTAACTTTAGGATTTGTGGTATAAAAGATTTTAGTCTCTTCCTATTCTTGAGTTATTTGGATTTAAATCTCTAGAAAATTAATCGTTTGTTCTTCTAGTGTTCGTAGCTCTACTGTAAATCTATTAATATCAAAGTAGTACAGTTCATAAAGTGAGGGCCTAAAAGGAGGGCACTATTCACCTACTCGCCTTAAAAGCTTGAAGGCAAGAACCTGGAGTTCGAGTCGTAAACTAGCCAAACTACTCGGGAGGAGGTCCTCTGAGGCAAACAAAGCTTTATCCAGTGGGTTTCGTGAAATTCCTACTTACGGAAAAGTAAATCTTGTTAGTCACCGCCGTCGCCGAGAAAGTTCCAGTTTACGATTAACACATTCCTTACGTGTGAATGCTTATAGTTAGGTTGTTTCATAAAGGGTGTCCAATTTTAATTCGGTGATACTTGCGTGTTTTGAAGTTAGACATCTTTCAGCATTTTTCCTCTCTCTCTGTACTTGTATTAATTGTATCTAGTTATTTTACTTATTCTGATTCAAGAGTTTTCTGTGAACTCTAATAAAACGAGTCTTGGCGTACCCATCATTACGCAACAGTGGTTGATGGGTACATCTGTGTCGCAATACGTAGGCATCGTGTTGAGGACGGAATCTTTAGTCTACGACGGACACGGAAAACTCCCAGTCTTCGGTCAAGAACTAAAGCGTTAGTCTCCGACGAGTACCGAAAACTCCCAGTCTGCGATTAAGAACAAAGTTTTAGTCTCTGACTAGTCCGAAATATTCCCAGTTTATGGTTTAAGATACAAGCTTAAGTCTCTGACGGGTCCGAAAAAATCCCAGTTTACGGTTTAAGATACAAACTTAAGTCTGTGACTGATCCGGAGAGGTTCCAGCTTAGATCATTTTGGAGGCGGATTGTGACATGTCGCTCGTGTTGCCGAGTGGTGTTCATGCGTCAATGCGTCCGTCGGATCCCCCCGCTCCAGAGCGCGAGCGCCGTCAGGCCACATCGTATAACGGCACGCAGATAAGTGCGTCGCTTCGGTAATCGTCTTCTTTCTAGTACTTGCGTCCGTACGGTTTGTTCGTGACCCTTCATGTGACCGCTTCTGTTGTCCCAGCTCTATGATCATTACTTTTTTGAACTCTGCTGTTATGATATCGTGTTTTTTATGACAAGATATACTTTTCCACACTTTTGTTTTGAACTTTCTTTGTGGCATTCAATGTTCCTGTCACTTCTCTCACAAGCGGGTTACATGCAGGGGATTGTTTTTCATTGTATCTTGAGACTTGACACTCGTGGGAGAATAGGTAGAATTCTTGGTTTTCTTTCGCTGTAATTATGAATATGCTCGCGTTTTAGTGCACCTTAGGGAATATATTGTTCCACAGAGCTACTTTCAGCTGCGCACTGTCGAAGTAGCAGTGCTTACACTATTTAATTCAGAATTACCTTAAGTTAGAGGTTTCGCTAGATTTTTTCTGTAGTAGAAATGAACTAACAAGTGATCGGTTGCCCATGTGTAATTCTTTTTTTCTCGATACCACTTTCGTTTTCAGTGAGGTGGTTGAGCAGCCACTTTTGGTGTCTATACTGGCCGAATTGCTGAAAATTTGCGCCACTGTGTGCCTCATGCTGTAAAATAATTTTACTGAATTTCAACATGAAGATTATCATTGGTGCATGGGGAAAATAAACTACGAATGTGAGATACGAAAGAGGGAGTAATGAAATTCATATTAATACCTACAGTTGGTTCATTTGAGGTGCTCCCGTAACCCACTTCTGGCTCCAGTGTTTGGCCTCGTGGATGCCATTTCCTTTGAACACTCACTGATGTCTCCTGCTCCGCTCCGTTCCATGCGTACCCCTTGCACGGCTCGTAAGTTCCTTTTTTAACAGTTTCATTTCATGATTCTTTGAGGCCAACTTCATTCATTCTAGTGTTTCCGATCGTAAATTTTATTCCATTCCGCTTGTTCAATTTCCCCATGTTCCGTTTTCCATAATTGATAAATTTTAAGCAGACTTGTATTTTTTATGGTATTTTTGCAGCTAATTTGTACCATTACCCTCATTGTATGGCATGAATTTCGTGTCTTTTCTCTCCACTGCGGTATCGATGGCCTCTTTTTTCAATTGGCCTCTCCCCTTCGGACGGTGTGCGGGGCGGCACGGCCCCTCCCTCGCTGTATTCAATAGCCGTGAGCCCCGTCCATTGTTGAGAGTGTTATACATCGTCCTCACTTGTACGCGTCAAGCTTCCATATCAATTAAGTTGGTGGGTTTGTGGCAGCACGCGCACTTGCAGCGCCATTTCTCAAGTACTCTAGCTCTAGTCCAGCCCAATCTCCCAACTTCCCGCCAACTCCGAGGCTTTACCATTAATATCTGCCAGAAAACTCTGAGAAAAATGGAATTTTGAGCTGTTCGTGACAGTGCTTCTCTTCAGGCGACCCTTTCTTTTTTCAGAGAATATTGGCGTTTGGTGTTTGACTCTTGCTTTCGACCCTGCCTTTGTTAGTGTTACTTCGGCAATAACAACGCAACTTTTAGTTGACTCTCCAGCATTTCACTTTCTATTATGGCTTCCGACGTTGTCCATTGCTTGGCTTATAGAAGAGGCAAAGCATCGATTCAGTTTGGTTTACGGACAACGTCAGTTAGTCTACTGAATCATAGAAGCAAATGAAGCTTTTGAAATCAAGAATTTGTATGATGTGTATTCATCGTGAAAAATAACACGTATTCTACTTCCGTTATCGAGTGTATCATATTACTTTCGACAATGTCGCGTCGAGCTCCAACACATTTGACGCTCATATTTGCTCCATACCATTTGATCTCCTTTTGGCTGATTCCTCTGTTTCCACTCACTTCAATTCCGAGGTCACTAGGGCTTCGATTATCAAGTTACTTGTGTTCGAGCTGTACGCGTTAAGATGTTCTCAATAGCATTTGTGCTCTCGCCGATGACGCAAGTTTCCGTTTCACGTATCGAAGCCAATCCACTGCTCCAGCTTAATGGTCAACTAATTTTTCCGGTTTTTTCCTCTTGCATTTAGGCATTTTTCAGCGCCTGCTTACCGTCGTTCGTTCCTACATCATTGAAAGAGTAAACTGCTCTGTGTGCCTATGGTACCATCTTCACTTTCTTTTTCATATAGGTGCTGAAGTCGTGAGTCCTCATAATTGAGCTCCTCATTAACATCATTCGACAGCGGCACATATGCACAGCGGCGAATTCGATTTCCATTGAAGTAATTGAAGAGTTGACGCGTGAGGTATGGAGGCTTTCTCCAGATGGGTGCCGTAGTTCAAGTTATCCGAGTGTTTGGCTTTCGTACTTCCTTCTGAGCTCTCAAGTTTGGCGTAATATCGAGAGCCCAAGTTTGCTAGGCCGTGCAATGCGTCATGTACAACGACTGATGGGGGCCTTGCAGGAACTCAGAAGCCCCCTCTTTAACCAGATCTTCTCTAAGATCATCAATTGAGCTTAGAAAAGTTTGCAATCCCTTTATCTATCCGATTGAAGCTGTTTTAGTAAGTGAATTATAGTGTTACCATTGCAATCGAAGCATGACGTCACTGGCTTAGGTTTTTAGGTTGACCTTCAATTTTTCTTTTTGTTCCTCGTGTCTAAGTACTATTAAACTCACGTTTTGCACCAATGTCTTCCACTCTTGACGAGAAGCATTAAAGTTAGTTGGAACTTAGATACATACAATGATGTAATTTTTTGAATTTTAAGCAGGTTTTTAGTTTTCATTCTTCAAGCCACCCATTGAACGACTGCAAATTTTCTTTGTATGGTTAACCTTTTTTCTGTCTCGTGACGGCATCTTCAGCGTCAAGTTATTTATATAGTAAATGACGTTCGAGATAAAGAACAAGTAAATGTTTAGCCAGCGGAAAATAAAATGTTCTAACTTTATTAAGCTATTCGAAGCTCTTTTGATTTAAAAAAAATTCAAGTGATACGGTGAATTCTGTGTTCTGTCTTTAAACTTGAACAAGAGTTTTGATTTATGCCACAATGGTGCATTCATTGATAGGTACTCGTTTGCGTTGTTTGAGGCGCTCGAGAATATATAGATCGGAACTGATACGCAGTAAAGGATATCACATCCATCTCTCGATAGTTAATTTTGCAAACGTTCATCACGAATTCTCGTTGCGTCAGTCATTATTTTCTAAGAAATCAAAAGTGTGCGATGCATGAAATCATAAGTGATTATAAATAGAAGTGTGCGACTTGTGTGTATCCTCTGTGGTCAGTTGCTGGGCCATAGTATTCAGCGTCGGCTTCGTTCATGCGACGCTGAGCCTCTTTCCACTAGCCTTGCACGCACCATCAAGGATGATGTTGTAGGAGGACACTTTTGTATCCTTCTTAAGACCAAACAAGATTAATGAGTCTGTGCCGAATATTGGTGTTCGATAACCGAGCTGCTGGTGAGAAATGATCTTGTCAGGGATGCCTGCGTACTTGCAGCTATTTTGGAGGCCCTTAATTATGTTCCTGATGTGATGCCGTGGCAGATATTTTTGCGCGAGAGCTTTTTCTTTAGGATGAAGAAATCGCGTGTCCCGTTGACGCTCTCGTGTGTTGGTTTTAGAAATTGAGTGTTACTGAAGTAACAAGTGATTGCCAGGTTGAATATTCGAGAATCCAAAGAATCTTTGAGCGTGGAAATGAGAGAAACGCTTGATTGATTCGTTTGAAATCGAAGATTTTTCTGATGCACGTGCCTTTATACTGCCCTTTAGGTTTTTATGTTCCTATTTTTTAACATACCTCATTTTGGCGCAGAGTATAGTTATTTCTAATACTTTGATTTTCTTTATTTTAAAAAATTCATAGTCGTAGATTAGTCTTTACGCTTATCTTCATTAACTCTACTTTAAATTACTTTTTTTTTTAAAAGCAACAATGTGAGCTAAAATTGTTTATTTTTGGATTACATATGGATTCACTGGAATCATCGATGCACTGGTGATAAAGACAACTTGTTCACTCCATTGTCTTCTCCGGAGTTCATAAATTTCCTATCACTAAACTGCCATTATCTGAGTTCAAAACAACGTTTGATTCGTTTCGGCGTCGCCGGAAAAACTTAAATAATATTTCGATAACTTACTGAGATGTTATGAATTTAAGGTTTTTCATTGAAGAAAAAATTGCTCACTGAGAAGAATTGCAGTGTTCCTTTCTCACATCATCATATTGTTTTTGCTTGTCAGAGAAAAGTGAGCTAAAACATCGTTCAATTTTCCAACGTGCGCGTCGCAATTTCCGGAACACAATTGCTTCTGGAGGGGCTCATCTCATCATGTACGGTGTGATCATACGTCATAATTGAAGTTATTGCCTACACCTGGACCTGCACGTACGGGCACTGTTGTTTTCTTGCGATTCTTCTCGCAAATGACTCACTTATTGACTACCATTGCGACGCGATCTTAGCAAATTACTTTTTCTACGTGTTTTCATTTGTTAAAATTTCACAGTACGGACTCAATTTGGATTTGTAGAAGTAAGGCAAAAAATCCAAAGAATTTTGCACTAATTTAAACTAAGGTGGGACAAATATAGAGTTGATACTCGACGACTTTAAAGCCACATCTATAATATCTCTCGAAAATATTGGTAAAAGTACGGAATGAATTATAATTGAAGTGCGATTTTGTGTTGGTAATTTTTTTACTTAATAATGATTTCAGCTATTCCGCACATACCTTTTTAGTTTGTGAATTGTAGAATGAGTATTAAAATCCCTAGCGTTGGTATAAAATCATTCATAATCGTTATTATTTTCAGGCAAGGAAATATTGTGAAAAGAAGTCTAACTTTACAAATCCCTGCCCCGAGTTAAATAGAACTGGAGTGGCTTCTAGCGCTATGGAAGCTTCTCCATCTAGTTTGTGGCAGTGAACTTCAATTTTCTCGGCTCAGAAAGTCTTTCTGTGTGAAGTGATAACCGCTCCAACCATTATGCAGGCTTGAAGGTTATGTGATGGCGAGGTGTTCATTTTACGTGATGACACTCCATGCACTTCCCATTACGACGGAGACCATTATAATTCCTGCGAAAATTAGACATGTTGCTCCTGTCTGATGTTGAGGAGTGGCTTGAGATTGAAAGTAAAATGTCGATGGTTTTTTGTATTGGAGAGTGATGCACTATAATGCACTGTAGCGAACCAGTGCATTTTTTTTAGTTGCGTTCTATAACAGTACACATCATTATGCAACCGTTATTCCCTTTTAACTTCTATATATTCAGTTTGTAAATTAATTTGTAATGAATGCTTTAATTTCTCTCGAGTTATTGCGGGACATTTTTTCCTGTTATTTTATTCCAATAAACAAAGTTTTACGGTACAAATATTCTTCGTTGAGCTTTCACATCTTTTGATTTGAGCGCTTTGATGTAAAAAAAATATAGATACCAATATATTTCCTTCTAAGTTACATAAGGGTATTGGTATGTCATGGAGTTATGTTACTTCCTACGACGAGGCAAGAAACTTTAGTTGATCGAGTCTGTTTTGTTTCTCGACAGCCAACAACCTGTTTCTCATGTTAATGCACTTCTGAATTAACCTGCTGCGCCGATATCTTCTACTTCTGACGGAAGTATGAGGTTTACTAGCAACAGTGATGTGTCTATGCAGTTTTCGGATATCCTGCAGAATTTTAGTTTTTCATTGTTGAAGTTCACGAGTGAGCGAATGCAAGTTTCGTTCCTATTTCTTACTCTTCGCCTCGCAATAGCGTCATCAGTGATTAGCTTGTCATGCCTTCCATTGCGTGTCAAATAATAGCATTTTACGATGGATTAACTCTTAAGGATTATATGTTGGCATAAAAAGCAAAGTTTAGGGTATTCACTAACACTCAGAAAGCAATATTTTATTTTAAGAAATGATTTAATTGCAATTTACTCAAGCTAACATCTACAAAATTTATACTTCATGACACGTGACACATTTTTCACTTTTCAGATTTCTTCGCGTTCAATTTAACCGAAAGTTTTGTATTAATTTCGTACCTTAACTGATGATTCAATGCGAACCCTTGATTCTTAAAATATGTGAAAACCTGAACCAATGACAAATTTCTTTAGAATGTGTCATACTTGGGAAATGAAAAAAATGTGCTTAGAAGTGGCACGGTTTAGGGGAATCCAAAATTTATTTTAGGAGATTAATAACGTTTTCTCAGAATTCCTGTGCCTTGAGTATTCGCATTTCGGAAGGCAAATGGATACTCCCGATGAATTGAGTATCTCAGACCTCGGAGACAGTAGGCAATCTGCTGTGTATTTAGCATCACACATGCATGTGAGGGGGCGTAGAGGTGCTTGTCCTCCTTCTCGAACATGCACTAAAATCCTTCTGGACTATTGACGCTAAGCGTTCATTTAGGAACTGGTAATTTGAGGGAAATAAATTGTAATTGTACCATTTATGTTATTTTGAATGACATTCATTCCTCTGATTGTGCACGTATTTACTTGCGAATCTGTGAGACCTAGGCTGCATCATTCGAAGTAGATTGCTCTGAAGAGTTCAGGAAGTAATTTATGTATGCTGCAGAACACCGTTAACATTAGTTCCATACACGTTCTGGACATCTCGGGGAAATCATGAATGTACTTCATATTGTACTTCAAGTTACAAGTTTTCAACACCCATATATCATGCATATTTGTGCATGTTATATTCCTACAAACACTATTTGACGCCTATTTATTATAAATTGCTAAAGTACGCTCGAACGATCAATTAGGTTTCTTTTTATTATGATATTTTTCATTTTATACATTTTAAACTTTTATTTACCCCAATTAATTTATATCATATACAGTTTTACAATCGAATGAGGAATGACGAAGAACCAGAATTAGGATATATACCACATGTGGGCCAATTATTCATAACCAAGTATTATGATAACTACCGAATTACTCATGAGTGTTGTATATTCTTTGTTTTGTTACACTCTATGTATTTTCTTTTTCTTTAACGTATTTTTCAGTGCTAAAAAATTCTATAGCGGATGGTAGAGTAGACAAGTGAACATATTTTAGCTGCTCAGAACTCTCAATGACGTTCCTTGACACTTTGTGTAACTCATTATACAATATCCTCACTTTTTAGGCTCCCCTTGCTCATCACTGAACTGTCTTCGAGTGTTAGCGGAAGTCGAACTGTCCCAATGTTTTAATGTCGGATCAGCGTTTCCAAATGGTCAATGGGATTATTTTGTCGCTATATTTATTCAAGAATGTAAAGAAATATCGTATTTGATTTTAACGTTTTCTTTGATCTATAATGTAAATGCAAGGGGGCGAACCCTAAGTATATTGTCGTCTCAGATGAAAGTTTATTATTGATTCGGAGTATTATGATGCATCGCAGAAATAATTTTCAAGTTTTCACGTATCTTGAAAATTTTCCTTTAAATAAATGTACTTGATCCAATTTTGACACTTGTGGTATGCTGTATTTAACCTGTTAATTATATATTCATTACGTGTCGCCCACGGGGGCATGTGATGGACGTCACGGAGAAGTGAACTCGAGTGCAATATTTGACTCGTATCGTGTTTTGTCGAAATCAATTACTGAGCAGTGCGTGCATTCATGTGCGCCTATCGCAAATATCTCTTGAATTGTGTGAACCATTCGTATTGTAAAATGAACATTCTTTGTATTGTAGCGTGCTGTTCAAGAGCTCGGATGTGGAGTTTGTGGAACTTGGATGCTATGCGGAATGCCGCCGGCTGGTCTAGAAACATTCCGTCGCTGCCAGTTAGTCGGGCTTAGCAGTCTAAGCTTTGGTTATCGTGAGAATGGCTTTCCTTGAACTACATCTTATTTTATTAAAATATTAAAAGCGGTTTCAAGAGCATCCATCAATTACTTTCTTCGTTACTTTCATACTTGCAGGTTTCGATGAGTCTGTGTGAAGCTGATGCTCTTCGTTGGAAATTTTTAGCGCTGGTATGGTGGGTGGCTGAGCAGTGTTGACCGCTGGTTACGTGCTGACTTGCGTGACGCGTAAGCGAACGTGACACACTTGGCGACTCGAGGGTGCGTTTTTCTCATAACATCGCCTCGATCTGGTCACTGAGGATTTCTTCTTTCGTGCGTTTATGGCAGCGTTGTAGACTACGAAAGCTCCTCACCTGTCCATGTGGGTGGGAAATTATCCTCTCTCCATGGCCATTGCATCAGAGGACACGGGACTAGAACGATTTACGAGCGGTTTCCCTGTCTCTGTGTACGTATTTGAGAACTCTTATAGCACCTGCTCTTTAGTAGAAACTTTCGTAAGGTACGGTGAAATTATTTTAGCATTCAGTGGAATAAACAATAACTGCTATTGAAGACTCATTGTTTAGTTATCATTTGTTTTTCCAGTACTCTGATATTTTTCTTGCTCCTTTCTCGAAATGCATAGGAGATAAAAGCAACATGTTATAACAGTAAACGAAGATTTAAATAAACTGTTATGTCAGATTCAAATTCTAAGGTTGAACCATTACAAGGTAATGATTTGTAAGGTGAGTAAGAGGCCTTTCATGCGATAAGTCAAACACCTGAAGACAGTGTTGGGAGACACTCTAAATAGGGACATCGAATGATAACTCGGCTCTGCATTCTGGAGCCAAATCGGAAGCCTCCAGAATAGAAGAGCATAGTTCGCAAAGTAAACTTTCGATGCCCATATTTGGGTGTCTACCGACGCTGTTTTCAGACAGTGACTGATCGTGTGAAGAGGCCTGGAAACGTTCGTTGCTAAGCGCGCAGATGGCCCGCGGTCTCGGCAACGCTCGGTCACAGCGCGCGCTGATGTAGCGCAGCGTGAGATGCGTCGCGCGCGACTTGGGAGCCCCGGATGCGGGCCGTGAGCGCTCGGTGTCGCCTGACGTGCGCCAGGCTCTCGCTTTCTCTTCGCTTTTTCTGGTGTTGTTACCGTGGCCTTTGTGCCTCTCTGTCACACCCTTGTGTTGCCGGGCTCTTTGTGGACGTCGCTGTTATTTGCGTTGGTTTTGTGATTGGCGTTTCTAATATTCATGCGTTTTATTCTAAGTTCGTGACTTTTTCACGCAGTTGTTTTTGTACAGGTAAATTAGTTACTCTTTTCTTGTGGTGTGCTATCGTGTTGGTTATCGTTGCGGTGAAGTCCTAGCTTTGTGTAAAATTGGTCGACCTGTGTAATGTGCACAATGCGCACTTGAGTTCAAGGAACTGATGGCGCAAGTGTTGGCTGCATGGGTCCCCTTGTGCCGCTGTAGGAGTTCCCGCTCCGCTGGTCTTTAATTGTTTACAATCAATGTAGGTTTCAAAGAAATAAACTTTCATAAAGCTGCCACAGGTTTTTCCCATAGAGCCAAGTTCAGCCTTATTACCAAAGTAGTTTCGTTGGTTTGTAAGGCTGGGGAGTCGGTAGTCTGAACCTTCGACTCCGACTTCTCCTTCTCCATAATAATGATAGGAAATATTCTTTTATACGAGCAGGATCTATTAGAAATTCCATAGTTTTAGAAAAAACATAATTCCTTACAGCCCCATTCACCTGTGTTCCATTCCTCCCTTTACCCGTGCTCAGCGCATAACAAGTTTTCAAATTCATTACATAATGATTGAAATAATGTCAATGGAAATCATACAATCTCAGCTTCTTCAAGTTTAAATCAACAGTAATTTAGGAAGACCATTAAAATTTTGCCTTTATTTATTGCCTATTAAGTAGTATTCAAGGTACGATTTTAAAACCGTGTGACGGAGAGCTTGGCACGTAGGTAGGTAGGCAGAGACAGGCGAATTAATATATAATCTATTTTGTTTTTTTATCAACCAAAATCGCATTTCATCACTCAAGTGAATCATTAAGCTGATTTTGATGTTTTGAATTTCTTTATGGTTAGTTATTAAAATGACTTTGTGGCTTTCAAAAATTTTATTAACAAAAGTACAATAAAAGTACAATAGCTGATTATTTATAACAGTTATTAACAAACTTTACAAATATTGTAGCATAATCATCATTAAAATAGAGAGTAAAAATAACTTTTATTGAATATTATTATTTTTACTTTCATTGAATTCATTTGAGGAGTCAGTACACATGCTTACGTCGGCCAATTGTCACGTGTTGGAGTCGGCCAATTTCCACCGACTCCGACTTCTCGCGTCCAAAGATTAGTCCCGACCCCAACTCCACAGTCCTGCTGGGTACGAGGCTTGCGAGGTTGTGTTGCAGTGAGTTGAGCCTGCTCGGATGAGAGCCTCTCATTACCTATTGTGAATCTTTGGGGAAGTGGTCGTCGAGCAAAATATTCTCCATGTTCATTTTCGTGATCAACTTTTTTAATCTGTTTTCAATCGTTTCGCATGTTACAAGGCGGTATTCAGAGTTTGTTTCTGCTATTTTATTGATTTTAATTGTCGATCGTAAAATTTTCAATTTGATCGTTCTAGAGAACTGCCTACAATATTTTTACTTATGATATGCAAATGCTTGAAATGTTCATGTTTAGGTAATGGTCTACTTTTTGTTCAAAAAAAGCCTAATGTAACACTTACTCTATAGTCCTTTTTTCTTCTTATCGATAATACGATGGTTTCCAAGTGTTTGTTTTTTATTCGATATTATAATTAACATTTTTATCTGTTGAATAATTTCTTACTCCTAACTTTGGCTCATGGCTGTCACTTAGGTTGCTGTACACACTCGTATGTGAATAAAAACATGGGTTTTTCTTACCGTTTTTTTGCCATTTCACTGACTAAATTAGTCTTAGGTATATTTGTATTCCTAATTAATCATCCCTGTTGGAGATTTTTCTGTCTTAGTGTCTAATTTTAATTTTTTTTAGGGAAGTGAAAACTTCTCTATTTTTAATAGGCTACTTTCATAGTTTTCAGTCTGTTCATTTGTCACATTGAATAATTTTTTTTTAATTTCACTCGTGACGACTTCTGAATTTACGTCACCGCAGCAATTAAATTAACTTCGTATTACTCCCTGAATTCACGAATGAGATGGCATTCATAGAATTACATTGAATTCATTAATATTAGAAGAGTTGATCTAAATATGGAAGTCGAATTATCGTTATCAAAAAATTAAGTGTATTTTCTGCTTCATAATACTACAGCCATCTTGATGGTTAGAACGGAATGATAACACGAAAATTGGCTTTATTTCTTAGCACCACTGGACGTGATAGTTTTTCACTACTTGCTTCTCGTAAACTCGAGGGAGTGATGCTGATATCTAATTACCGGTCTCTTCAAACCTTAAAGTCAGACTTCGTAGTCAGGAGCTTTGTTAGGAGCTTCTACGATTCCAATTCGAATGTGAGACTTGAGAACTACGATACACAACGCGATAAAAAGTTTCATACGAAAGATTTTAGCTTACATCTGTCAATTTTTTTTTTATAATTTCATAGTCTCTTCTAGTGTCCTCTTAAATGAAGTGGCAAGTTATTGGATGCTTTAATTTGCGCCATTTTCTCTTCTCATTTGATCAGCAGGAACTTCTCAAATTATCGTTTAAGATTAGACTTCAAAGTTTAAAATGGTTTCCTAATAGATATTGTTACATCGTGGTTTCCAAACTAATTTGACCGGAAAGAGCTAAGAACCGGTGTCGAGATTGCTTTTGCTGAAGAGAAAAAATTGTTTTTCTTGGAAAGAGCCTTTGTTTTCTAACACTTTCGAAGGGGAAGCCTCAATTAGATTTCAAAATTATCGTGTGCACAAGCTATTAGCTCTCGTTAAAAAATTTTATACCGAGATTGTTCGCTTCTAAATAATGGAACGGGATGCCACCCTAATAGGAATGCATTTATAATTGCTACTTCATGGTTACAATAAATATTTACAGTCGACGCCTGCATCATTTGCGAACTCAGTGATAACTTATGTGTATACTTTTTATTTGTTAATAACCCCTGGAGAGATCGAGATGATATTGTATATGGCAATCTAAGAAAGAATGTATATGGCAGTCTAAGAAAGAAAGCCTCCAAATCACTATTACAAATCTCATATTTGTCCTTTAGTAACTTAGTATTGTTATTTTTCTTCTGATGTTTTTCCTTAATGAAATTCAATGAGGTCTAAGTTTTCTTCCTCCATACATCATCCAATTTTCGTCACTTTGCGACTGTTTCTTTTATTAATTTTATCATTTTGAGGTTAATATTTTTGAACACGTTTTAACTTTTTACCTTTTCTTCGTTTTTGAACCTTTTTTTTATCATGAAAATAAATTGGCTGTTGACTCGTAGACAGCGTATTAGACTACATAACACTCGCCGCCGTGTAACATCTGCCGGGAAGACGTTTAACGCTCGAGCTAATTAGCATCGCACTTCCTACTCTTGTTGACGAAATGTTAAGGTGTCAGGTGTTGTGTAACTCGTTCTTTTGGTATTCACCACCCACGTCCCCGCCGCTCGTAAAACAAGAGCCTGCGTTTTCTAGAGCATCTTAAATTTCTGGAGACATGGCAGCACTTCTAGGAGTTCGTGGAATTTTTCATTTTTGTAGGTGTTGTTGGGAGCTTCAGAGAGCGTCGGTTGGAATGCGACTGAAGATGCGCTCTGAACGAACCGTTTACTGCTCTGCTACCTAGTCTTGTAATTAGCGTCTTTGTTACGTGCTTTGGGAAGTTCCTTTCATTAGGTGTTGCTTTACGTTTGGAGTGGAATTCGTAAACGCGATAGAACTTTTATGTAGTCACGGAATGTTGACCTGTAAGAATGTACTTGAAAACTTTTCATTTTATGATACCTCTCCTAATGATTCGTATTTGAAGACTTAACTCATTTCCCTCAGTTTTCGAATCCATGGCTTGTGCCCTAATGTTTATGTTTCACCAACGTTGATCTGGTTCGACGGTTTGAATGTATTTCCTTCCATTTTTATTGTCTAGCGGTCATTTAAGTGTTTTTTTTAATTAAAGCCCCCCACCGGCAACCAAATCGTTAAAAACGCAATTTTATCGCTTTAAAAAGTTAAAACAAATTGACTGGCTTCGTTTGACTGATTTTTGCTGCAGTTCGGCTTCCGTGCTGTCTAACATGGGTTCCTGGCGCCTTCATTTTGGCATTTCACAGGGCCCTGGAAGTTATTTTGTAATCGCTCCTTACGAAACTATTGATGCTTGTCCTGTGTTTTGTTACTTTTATTTTATTTTTTTGAATGCTACCTTGTTTTGTTACATCTTCCAAATACGGTATTTGCTCCAAAATATTGAATCTTATTCGCAGCCTATGGTATGTATCGTCCATCTTCTCCCATCTCAATTTGCGAAATCTGCATTGGTGTACGATTCAACCCCTCTCGAATTGCGACTCTTAAGTTCCCTTAAGACGCAATGAGTGCTTATCGAACCTTTCAATTATAAGGCTCGATCCGGATAATTTCATCTGGATATTTTCATCCGTATAATCCCATCCGTATAATTCCATCCGTATAATTCCATCCGTATAATTCCATCCGTATAATTCCATCCGTATAATTCCATCCGTATAATTCCATCCGTATAATTCCATCCGTACAATTCCATCCGTATAATTCCATCCGTACAATTCCATCCGTGCAATTCCATCCGTATAATTTCATCCGTATAATTTCATCCGTATAATTTCATCCGTATTATTTCATCCGTATTATTTCATCCGTATAATTTCATCCGTATAATTTCATCCGTATTATTTCACCCGTATAATTTCACCCGTATAATTACATCACCTATTGAAGACTAGGTAAAGTACCCGTGAATGCATTTAGATCGATGCTCGACCCATGATTTCTTCGTTGAGTTTTTCTATTCTATAAAAGTTCCTTTATATTTCAACCTTGTCCTTTGATGCTCGCTGCTCTATTGTTCTCGGTGGTCTCCTCTGAAAATTAGTGAAGGGATTTTACAGTTATTGTCTCTCTATTCTCAAGTTTTTTATGCATTAAAATTAAATCCGTCCGCCACTGTGTTAAATTAGGCTGTGGTATTAAATTAGGAATAAAATAATTATAATAATTAAATCCGGTTTTTACGTTTGACCTCTTCAAAAATCTGTGGAGCACTTAAGTTTCATTTCCAGTTTACTTCACTAAATATTGTACTTGAAGTTGCCACAGCTTTGTGCATACTTTGTGATGATTCTGACGTAAGGTCAACAGTTATGCATTTTATTAATTTATCTCTCAGGTTTTAGACTTCCTTCCTTGCATCAGAACGATTTTTTAGATTTTCACTCGTATAACTTCAGTAACTGAACGGGAACGGTGGTTAATCATTAAGTGTAAAAATAATTTCATGCATTTCTAATTAGAATTTTTAGTTTTTAGCTTGCTATTCTTTTCTTGCGCTTTCATGATGCTGGGCATGTGATATTTGTTTTGCTCTACCCTAGCATTTACTATATGTTAAAGCGTCGTGCATCTCAGCATATTTAAGAGGAATTTATAGTTCATAGGCAATTTCTGGATTCACTTTTTTGTGCCTTGATTGCTGTGAAGTATTTAGTCTCGTGAGAACTCAATTTATTCGCTTGTTTCTCGTGGCCGTGCCGCTCGTGAAGATGAATTTATAGCCATCGCTTCCGGGAGCTCAGGTGGCCGTCGTGAAATGCTAACTCCAAATCTAGCGGAAACTCCAGCATGAGGGCTTCATCAGCATAAGTGCTCTTGCATAACTACTAATTGATACATCCATCCGTGTTGTTCTATTTATTGGCTCGTACAGCGTGCGTAGGCTATTCCGAGAAATATAAGAACACAACTTTTCAACGCTATCAAATTGCGCTGTCATTATTTCTATTCTGTAGCTCCGTAAATGTCAGAGAAAGCGCTCCTAGGGCTAAAACTGTAAGCGCGGGAATATTGAAGACCTGTGCTGCAACAGCGCCTTCATAATAAGCTTAAATTATTTCTTCTTATTGGAAATTTGATGGCCTTCATGGCTAGATGGCTCCTAAAAACTTCAGGCTTGGAAAAATACGACCAACCATTTGCTTTAATGTTCCACTGGACACCGTCGATATTCGCAGTCACTTTGCGACGCTCATGAAAATCGGTGAATAAATGATACTGGAACGTATTTGTCTTTTGTTTAACGTAGAGTTACACAGTGGCAGAATTCCATTCGAAAATTCCATGCGGTCATGTTCTTAAAAAGAACATCTCTTTATTCTATCTTTGAAGCATGACATTCATATGCTCAGTTGTTAGTTTATTGGGTGCCTTTTGCAAGGGATTTTGATGGTGATGTAATCAGAACTGCTGTTTTGCCCATCAGGTAAGTTTTATGTTTGTTGCGATCTGAGTTAAGAATGCGACCAAAGATGGCCCTCGCAGGTCCCCTAAAGATGTCCGTCGCGATGTAAAGGTGCAGTTGATACTGTTGTGATCTAGTTGTACAGGATCGTACAGATGAGACACAGTTATTCAGGGCAGATTTGGTGCTAAGAAGTTGTGCAGTGATTACTCGTGGGTGGCAGTTACTTGCATGGTCAGTACTCCGAGCTGATCCAACGTTGATTTGGTCGGAAGAACTAATTTTAAATAGAAGTGACTGACTACCACCACCAAAGGCAAAGTGCCATGTTTAGCCGAGACTGATACTAAACCGATACCCGTATTTATGACGAATATGATATCATATGAGAAGTAAATTATCGATCCTTTGTGAACATGCAACGCTCCTCATCAGGTCAGGTGTCTCATTACGCGTGCCCTTGTCTCCTACAAAATATGCCAAATTCAGACCATCTACCACGACCAGTGTAGATCAGGCTAACTTTTCTGGCTTGGCAGAGGTCACTTCTCACCACAAGCCTGTACAGGTCCCTTCTCACCACAAGCCTGTACAGGTCACTTGCCACGACAACCCTGTGCAGGTCAATTCTCACCACAAGCCTGTACAGGTCACTTGCCACGACAAACCTGTGCAGGTCACCGACGACGGCAAGTACAGGAAGCGCGCGTGCACTCGGTGACAAGGTGATGCTCTGCTAACCTCTCACCTCCACAGCTCCGTACCGGTCCGTCATTGTCAGTCTATTTTTCTGTGGAACGAGCGTTGCGCACCTGAGGTCAGGCCTGCACAGGTCATAGCAACTTTTCAATGACTCGTCAAGTGCAACTGGGGTCACACGAACTGCACTGAGTCCTCTTCATTATTTATTGCAAGTTTTTTGTGCGTTGTGTTAGAATTTACCCTCTGCGTTTTTTAGAAACATTTACTTACCACAAGTAATTTACATCAGATGCAGGTTTACAATCAAATGAGGAATGACGAAGAACCGGGATGAGGATATATACCACATGTGGGCCCGAATAAGCTACAAGGCGCTTCTAGGCCATCTTGATTCACATGTATTTTCATTTTGAGAGGCGAGCACTGATTCTCTTTTGAATTCGAAAGAAGTCTTTCATTTGCTATTTTTCTGAGGTGTATTGCGAGGGTTCGAGTGATGCCATTTAGACCACGAAGGTGAGATCAATGCCGGGCTCAAACCGCTGCTGTGACGCCCTAGAACAAATAAATCGGGTTTCTGAGTGCATTTTTCAAACATTTTTGCGGATCAAGAGACTCGCAACCACGACTGTGTAACTAATTTTTTTTTTTTTGGGGGGGGGGGGGGGACGCTGAAATAGTTTTATTGTGGGTTGTTCATTTGAAGCCGTGACTCTTCTTTTAATTGCTGTCTCCTCTTTACTGTGATTTCAGTAAATTCAAATTACTGTGCCACGAATTAATGCTTATTTTTTATTATAATATGCAGTTTTGTTACAAAGTTTATTTTACACCTGCTATTTAATCAACTCAAAACTTTATACAATTGTTGATTCACTTTTATCTTTGTAAAAAAATGTATGGACAAATCGGTAGGTTTGGCCAGGGATTACCCCTTGATATTGAATTTTGAGCATATTGAGCAATATTTTTTACCGTTTCCAATGTAAAAGATCGATTTTTTGTTGTGTGGAGAAACTAAGAAACGTCTTGTTTTAAACAGTCCCCTTTTCAAAATTCTATTTTTTCCGAAAACTAAACCTCTTGAGGACTCGATTGCAACGGATGGTCCTTAGATTAACTTTTGGACTTTGCAGTGTTCAGTTATTACTCGACATCATTTCCTGGTGCAGACCTGCAGCGTTTGTATGTTGTTACCGTGGCTTGTGCTCTGTACACCGGACTTCTGCGCTCCTGGCCACTGTATCGGGCAAGCTACTTAACACTTTGAATCCGATTCTCCATGTCGCCTGCAAAATTTCATGTCGACGACTATCTCTGTTATGAATTCAAAATAAAGGATTTTGTATTCACAAATTATGGTAGCCTACTATTTTTTGTTCTTATCTGAACTAGCGTATTTGAGTAATGAACACGAATGTCAGGGAAACTTATAAATTTATATTCATATGAGTTGGTGCTTTGGTTACTTTGGGTTAGATGATCGCGTGTACCATATATGGTGTACGTCTGTGTCGTTACATATGAGGTGCTTCCTGCACTTGAGAACATTCCAGTGTGGGTGCGGGATGAGCCATATCTATAATGTTAATCATGGTATTCATAACGTAGTGTTGAAAATTTCAATACATAGTATTTCATTTAGAGTTTCTTTTCCCTAATGTCATACTGAATACGTATTAGTGTGTGAAAATCTATTCATGGCGGAGTGCTTGATGCAAGCACGGTCTGTCAGTTGAAGCTTTGGATTTCTAGCCGTAAAACAATTCTTATTGCTTTCGAATCCCTATTGGCCCATCGTCGTCCGGCAGAAATCCAGAGCGTTTTATTTCGTAAGCTCGAAATATTTGTTTCAGAGACCTGGTAGATCTTTCATTCAGATTTGGCTGTGAATCAGAACTCTTCATTTTGAGATGGGATGGATAGTGCAGCTCGTCGTATTTTCTGTTAGTCAGTGAATTTGTTCAAATGCGCAGCCTTCGATTCACTCACCACTGGCATCTTCGATGGGAGAGCTTTGAAGAGACCAATCCTGCTACGTGTCTTGGGCGCATTGGATGATGGATGACTGATGCTAACCTCTCCTTACACAGCAGGTGTGTGTTTTGTGTGTCGTCGTCTATGTACATAATGTACTAAGTTTCCGTATGGCAGTCCTAATGTGTCGCCTGGAGAGTCAGCCAAGCTCTTTGAACGAGCTTGTTGTAGGTCTTGTGAAGAGTTAGATGAACATTGTTCTTTTTGCAGTTTTCAGTTCTGTGGTGAGTGGGGCAAGCCCATTGCGCGATTGTTTTTCATTGACACTTTCTTGATTTTCTTGTATTGTCTCTCTGAGATATTAACTCAGTCGCTTGTGCTGACTTTCCTATTGTAGGGCGTCAAAGCTGGCGCCATTTTAGAGTTCTGCCGTGATAGTATTGCTCTTTTCTCCTCTGTCTTCGCTAATATTTTGCGTACTTGATATTTCTCCGATTAAATGCGCGTGAGGTTTATTTACGCCTTATCGTTAATTGATTTGTGCTGTTAGTCATTGAAACTTAGTAGACTTTCAATGTTGGCGTGGTTTGCTACACATTTGCCCAATTCTTCGAAGTCGTGACACGCTTGGAATTTCCTCACCAGCGTGCGGCATCATATGATGGAAAGTTCACAGGTTCAGAAGGCTCACAGCGTTTCTTTGCTGTTTCAAAAGATTCAAGTACTAGAATTTCAGGCAAGAAATACGGGTCGTCAATACCGCGTGTTATCCCGGTGTGATCTGGTAATCTCGCCTCGTCTATCATTTTGCGGAGGCTTTTTTTTGCGCGGCCTGCCCACTGTCACTCCCCAGTCTGTGAGGATCGTTCCTCATTTGTCTTCGATGTTGCCGCTTTGTCTCTTCGACAAATTGCACGTCCCACCCGTCCGTTTGGCCTGTCATTCTTTGCCTCTCGTCTCCTCGACCTAGACTCGGGCTAATATTCGATTAGTAGATGCCGGTCATTTCCAGTATTGGTGGAGGTATAAGTTTTAGTTTTCCGACTAACATGAAACTCTGTTGGCTTTGCTCGTGGGCTTTCATGTTAATTTTTTATGATCTGCGTATCGTTAAATCGCCATAGCATATGAGCGCATTAAAGTAATGGTTCATTTCATCAAAGCATTTTGTTTAATTTATAGTTTTCTTCAACTAAACGTAGATATAAACTACGAATAAATAGATTTCGTCCACGCTAGTGGATTCCTAGCCTATTCATGTGCATTTTCATTTGGTTAAAATCGTTCAAAAATTTTTGATGTACAGGTCCATGAAGCGGGCATCAATTGAGTCAATCATACGAGTACAGTGCATAGCGTTGACTGACTTCTTGAATGAACTTAAGTGTCAGAAGCAGCAATACTTCTGCTTACTATGAAGTCTGAGCAATAAATAGTTTAGCTCCATAAATATATACCTTAGCGATTTGAAATTTGGGTGAATCAGAGCAGAGCTAATTATTATTAGGGTCAGTGATTGAACGATTATATGTTTAGCTTTAACTGCTAGCACATGTGTTACTGTTTGATTTTTCTTCTTTCTGAATTGCTGTTGATTTTAACAATACGCGATACAAGATTGCCTTGGAACTCGGTAATAATTTATACTTTGGTATTGTTTTCTATCAAATTTTATTTAGCTTCTGTTACTGTGTTGAAGGGCTTACATCCAGGAAAGTATCTATCTCTAATACGAGTGAGAGTCTGACAATACGCTGTCCTTTTCCACCAGTAGAGAACGGTGTCAGGCGACGCGCTGAAGCTATGAGGGCTACTTGGATTCCGCCAAGTTTCATTTCGAAGGTTGCTTCGATTTAGCGAACCCTCAGGGGGCATGGGATAGGCCATAGGCAATAGGGTTTGGATAGTTAGGTTTGTCAATCTTATGTTGTGAAGATTTGCATCTCCAGGTGGACACTGTTATAGGTTACCTCAGCTTTAGCTAGGCCTTCGGGACTTCTTTCATGCCCACTTCGCTTCTATCCAATTTCATACCTTCTTCACTGATGATTCTTTATCTTTTCTTCCTCTTCCTTCTTAATTAGCTGTTTCTATGCGCAGGAGATCTTGTGTGGGAACACACCTTGTCTATAGATTCCCCGTTGCCCAAAGTCCATCCTTAATGGTTCCTTCTCTTTCTGTGCGAAATAGTTTGAGTTACTATAAAGCGCTGCTGTCCTTTTTGCTACTTCTACTAATACTACTTAATTTGGCCGAATTTTTTGTCGAACCTTGAATATGTTGTGCTACTCACTGCCTAGAGTCAAAGATTTTTTTGAGCTACCGGACTCTTGCATTCTGTGGATCTCAATCGTGCATCAATTGCACATGAAATAACTAATTTGAGTATTCTTGCTCGATGCTTTTCTGTTAGTGCCTCCTTTAGAATAGCATTTCATGTAAAACTGTCGCATAGCCACAGCGATAAACGTCTCTTAACATGGTGACGGGGCTCTTCTTGCTAAACAACGCAATGAAGTATGCTTCTTAATTAGCATTTTGAAGCTCCACTTACAAACGAACTCACCCTCTCATGAGCTTGTGCTCACAGGCTAGTTAAATTCACTCAGAAATTTTTATAAATTGTCGACCTACGCTGATTGGCTCTCTGGCATATGGACTGGCGACCGTAATTGGTTCCTCAGGTCATGGAATGGGGACGTCGTAATGATAATTGGTTCGACGGGATATGGAACACCACCGTTTAACGTTCATAGCTGGACCAGTTGATGCAATAGCTGCTTTCTAACGATAAATACTGTTTGAGGATGCAAAATACTGGCTTTTCAACAATGTTCTACTTGAAATCTAATAATCAGGCACAACTGAGGGGTGAAATTTCAATACCAATGTATGAACCCCTCTTACAGTTCGGTGATACTGCAACAACTTGTTCTAAGGCGAGGTCAACCAGAATCTGGTTGACCGGGACGGTCACGTTTTCAATGAGAATTGAGGCATACCGCGACGCCTAACAAAGTTAAACTTTTAATCAAAGATTCTCTCAGTACTTTGCATCTCGCGCGTGAAGTGCATTGTTCAGTATGCTGCCAGTAAGTTGCAGAACATAGCAACTGACACACATCACGCAAGACCTAAGGTTAACCATTTTTTCATAATTTTTCTATGTATCATTCTGATACATATATATTTACTGTCAAAATTTGTCTTTAAATTTTTCTCGAAAATGTGCTCGCTCTTTGAATACCCAATTTAAACATACAAGTCAAGATACACGTCGGTCCAATGAGCCTAAATAAAAAAAATATCGTTTAGATAAATGCTAAAGACTAAATTTGGTTAGTTGAACCTGAAATGATACAAAACAAAATATTTGAATGACGAATTCTCAAAAAATGAGGGTATGTATTCGGGACACCCTATATTGTGTCATTGGGACTTGTGTCTGATTGCAATTTTATTTCATCCGTCCTAGTACGAATTGCTCTATATTTAGATGTCTGCAATTTTCAATCACCGTGGTAGGTTCACATCTTTTAATGTTTCAGATACCTCAATCTAAATATGGATCATAATCCTTTCAACTACATCTCTAATGGTATGTGAGATTGAAAGTAATTTCCTCGACACCATTTTCATTTTAGATTTCCGTTAGCTGCTTTCTCTTACCCTCATTTTAGACGTCGGTGCTTCCTCATGACTTGTTTACGCCGCGAAGCGCGTCTTCTGGTTCGTGAATGTTAGTTGAGCTTCTCGACCTTCCATTAATTACCACTCTTTGTGCCTTAATGAAAGCCAAATTTCGCCGTCCAGGAAAAGCCTTTCAGGCCTGAAATTGCGTCCTCCCTGTTTAGTCACTTTTGGAAAGTTTACGCATACTCACTTTTGGTAAGTTTACGCATGCTCACTTTTGGTAAGTTTACGCATGCTCACTTTTGGTTTCAGATCGATTTCGTTCACTTAACTTTTTGAGTCTGCTATGTATTGCGTGTCGAATGCATTCTGTGTTCTAAATTATCTGATGTGATTTTCGTGCTCAGTTACTTCATTTTATCGGAGTGGCTTTTGTGCACAGTTTTGGTGTATCTTTTTCATTTGCTGCGGTTATAGTCACTATAGGCACTTGCAAGTTTTACACTTCTTCGCATTTGTGTCTACATTTCGACACATATTTTGCCCCAATTATTGTTGCTTCAATTTTTCGATAGTGTCATTGATTTTCTAGTTCATTTTTCCTTAACATGCTACTGTTGAGTCGGTTCCTTTCATTTCGCCCACGTTTATGTGCTCGTACTTACATGCCTCAGTTTCTAAGCCTCTCACGTATGTATTTGCATTTTCTTCGTTTTCTTCATTATTTGCAATCGAAATTATTGTTAGACTGCAAAAACTTCCTATTTTTAGTATTAACGTTTCATTTTTCCGAGTTTGAAAGCTAAGCGTCGCGTCCTTGAAATCGACCTCGCTGACTAGCGACCTCAGTTTTTCGAGTGCCTCTCATCGTGGGGCCTTTTACCATCGCCTGGCGTCTGCACGCACCCAAACTTGAGCCCGCTCACCTACGGGTAAACTCGCATTCTGATCAGTTTTAATGAGTTTCACTTGGCCCATTTGCAACTTGTCCACTACCAAACTTCGTGCAAAACTCGGCAAGCTTTTATCGTCAGTCGCAACGCTTTGAATGGGTCTTGCTTTGCTCCGGCGAAAAATCTTGTGCAAACTCGGAGAATAGACTGGATAGGATTGACTAAACGCCTTCAGTAACTTCTGAGATGTTAGAGCTGTTGTTGCAATCGAATTAGGTTTTTAATTCAGCTTCTCTCGTGAGCGTCAGTGTTAGTTGTGTTGTATAAGAGCTCTTCAATGTGGCGCGGACTGCTGGTGAACGCTCATTGCTTGCATCGCTTCGTTAATGAATAATAAAAGTAGTGTTAACGTATTGTTGAAACGGCCTTCAGCTCTACTGTTAGTGCAAATGTCTTTAAATACTTCAATTACGATCCAGGATTGTGACGATTGCTTACAGTCGTGTTTAGCTTTGATTTTACTTTTTTCCTTCCGATTTGAGTTAAAAAATGAATGGTTTAGGAAAAAGTCGTTGGTTGTCCGCTGTGCATGGAACTTTTCATGTTGCTAACTTCTCTTTCATTTTAGGAATGAGAACATTCGTATGTTAAGAAAATTGTAACTTTATTATAGAAAATACCAGAGAGGTGTTGCCGTGCCACTTAGTTTATTTTGTATAAAAATGTGCTCCTCTGTGGCGCTCATAGTGTATCGATTTCGGCGTGCACGTGAAACATGGGAACAACTGGTTTGCGAAGTATTGTGTGTGCTTTATTTTTCTAATATTAAAAGCAGAATTAGTACTTTCCCTATTGAATATGGTGTACGTATCAGACTTGCTACTTTTGAGGTAAATTTCTCAAGTTTTCACTTGTGAATTACTAAATTTAAACGAAGTACTTGAATGAATTTTTTTCTGACTGAAGTTATTATATGAATCACTAGTATTAATTTATTTCAGGTATTTTTATGTGATTAGAATGAGAATAGAAATTTACGTCTGAAACTAGCCGAGTTGTCCATTTTTAGGTTTCTACCTAGTCCTATGCCGTTCTACAAAGTCCTATGCCGTTCTACAAAGTCCTATGCCGTTCTACAAAGTCTTCTGCCGTTCTACAAAGTCCTATGCCGTTCTACAAATTCCTATTCCTTCTTCGAATTCCTGTTCCGTTCTTTTTTAGTCCTATGTCGTAAGAACAAACCGTGATAAAATATGACATAGTCTTGTATTCAGCCCGAATCATTTTTCATCACTGTTCGTTCTGAAACTGCAGCTTTGAATCTTTTATTCAAAGCCATACAAAGAGACTATATTTAACCTACCTTCAGTTTGATTTCTTTTAACTCGTTCGTGTTTGTTCCGTACGCATTATCGTGCGTTATGGAGGAGCTCTGTCGATCAGCACTTACGATTAACAAATATTTTGTATTAATTATACTTAAAAGTCCTTACGCAACAAATCGCCTAACTCGAAGTTTTTAATAACGTGGGCTATAGTTCAGCTCATATTTTATTCTGTAACGTACTCTCTGAGAAAGTGATGTCTTGAATCGTGTTTTAATGCATGCATGCAACTGCTGTGGTGTGTCTTGAACAGTTTGTTGGATGTGTGTGATTTCAGTGCTGACAATGAGCTGACACTCGCATTCTTTATTTAGGATACTTAACGGACTCGTTATTTTTCTGCTTCATCAATCTTACGGCCCCATACATCACTGTACTTGTTCAGTTGGGGGGTCGGTACTTTACTTTGCGAGTAAATTGTGTTCCAAGTATGGCCGCAAATCTAAACATGTGAATTACATTTTGTGTTCGTATATCGTTCTTCGTAGCAATGAAGCGTCCAATTCTTCATGGCATTGACGCATCCTTGCTATCGATTTGTCCCTTTAATAACACGAGGCCTAAGGCTGGACTGGGGCCTCTCACAGGCTCCGGGGAGCCTTGGAGCCTGGTTTGAGGGCTGCACTCTCATGACATACAGATCTCGACGCAATACATCGCTAAGTTGTGTTTTCTTGGGTTGATGTTGAATTAAAATAGAACAATGAAGTATAGATGCCATTTTAATGGTATCGAATATTTGTGTGACTCCTAGTGCTCTGACATTTGAAGAAAGTTTGCTTGGGATCTTATACGAAATTAACTGCACCTAAGAAATTAGCTTGTGATAGAATATGTGGTTAAGCCCTACGTCCCATCTTTCGTTGCTAATCCAGTGTTCGTGACGCTCTTGTTATCCTCCTGCGTCGCCCCTCCAGTGTTCGTGACGCTCTTGTTATCCTCCTACGTCGCCCCTCCAGTGTTCGTGACGCACTTGTTATCCTCCTACGTCACCCCTCCAGTGTTCGTGACGCACTTGTTATCCTGCTACGTCGCTTTTCCAGTGTTCGTGACGCACTTGTTATCCTCCTACGTCGCCCCTCCAGTGTTCGTGACGCACTTGTTATCCTCCTGCGTCGCTGTTCTCGGTGCTACTGCAAATCGAAAGCTGCAGCGCAATATTTATGGAACGCATCCCCGGAGGTCTTTTTCCATTTCCTGGGAGGTTTTTCCTTTGGCTTCAAATTTATGAGGTAGATGCATTTCGCTCAAATCCTCGATTGGGGCCTTAAAGGGTCCAGAAATGAACTAATGCCACATCCCTTCTGCCGGTTCCTTTGCTCAGAGTCTCTTTTGTTTCCCACGAAATACGGCCGAGGTATACAGCGCATTTGGGCTCTAAAATGATTTTTTTACATGTTTTGAAGAGTAGCTGTGTTATTTTCACAGGTAGAAATTTTGCATTATATTCAGTGTCATTTGCCGCTTTCGGTTTGTTCATACAACCGTGTATTTCATGCTTTCTGTTTATTTTTGAAGCTCGTTTCCAGTGCATGTTTTCAACTTGTTTTTAATGGGCATATTTCCTCGTAATATATATTATCTGTCGCATTTAATTGGTTTTATTGCTTTTTTCCTTTTTATGACGCTAAGGACTAAATCGTCCGGTTTCGTAAGGCTGCTGCTAATTCTTCCTACGAAGCTAAACACAGCCTTTCGCTCCGTATACATAAGGTTGTAACGAGTTTTTCTTGGAGAGCTAAATGTAGCCTCACTGCTAAAATAATTTCGTCCTTGAAAAGTTAAGGACATCTTCATGTTGAGCAACCGTTCTTGCGACGAACCTCTTGAGAATATTCTTGATTGCTTCTTCTCGTTCTTTTGTGATGAAGTTGTCCAGGGCGCGAGGAGGTGACGAGCTCTCCTTCTGAATGGCTTGCTCTGCCTTCCTTCGCAGCTTTGATTAGCTCTCATTTGCAAAATTACTTCTGTCAAGTTAATGGAGAGCCATTCACTTATTTCTCAATTATGTGACGTTTGAGCGCATACTTTAAATTCTCAAATATTTGGTTTTCACTTTATTCTTCAACTTGTTTTAATCGAGGTGCAATCGAAGTTGAAGGCCTCTCGATCATAGTTTGCGCAGGGACTTTATTGAGGAGAACTTGTCCTCAAGGATTATTTATCTTTTGGGCAGCTATTCAGGTGTCAGACCTTAGATAGTTCTGCAACCGCTCATTTTGTAGTGGCTCGTGATGATGATAGAGGTAGAAGGAGAATGACTGCATCGCTGTACACGAGTGTTTTATTTCTATAATCTTTTTAGTATCAGTATTGAATAGGGTCTCCTTGTATTTTTGTGTCAATATATCATGATCATTGTATAATTAATTTCCCGTAATGATTGTTTTTGACGTTAATTGTATTGTTTAACGTCTAATTGGTGGGCTCCTGGTGCAGTGGTTAGCGTGAAGGCCTCACAGCCGAAAGGACCAGGGTTCGAGTCTCGCCTTAGGTGAGGCTTTTCACGTGACTGCGGAGTACTTCCCTTGGAAAAGGAAGTTTAAACCACACATTCCTCGCATTCCTCACCACACTAGTAGTTGTAAGGCACTTAAAACCCAACGGTCAAACGTGTTGGAATAAATGTTCTTTTTTTTATGTGTCGAGAATTGTTTTTTGTTTTTAAACTCATGTTGACTGATGAGATTTTTATTTATACGATCATGTAATGAAAATTCGACCAATCACATCGCTCCCAACATGGGAGTAGCTAGAGAGCACTTGAAGCTCTTTGTGTATTCAGTTTAGAAAGAAAACTCAGCAGCTGGAGCGGCTTGGAATGTTTAGTATGACTTTGGGGAGTACGTGCCTGAAGAAAAGAACTCGCGGGAGATGTTTGAAAAATTGAAAAATACAAAGTTAAACTTTGAAGATGACTGAACCGGACGTCCACTTGAGTTTGATGACAAGCTCCTCGTATCATCACTTGAACGTCCTGGTATATCAGTTGAAGAGTGTCCTGATCTTATTCCTTCAGACTACCGTCCTGCAGTTTGCTACACTACTTAATTGGGTGAAGTGCTGACACCATGAAGTTAAAACCGATATTTCAGAATTCTTCTTTTAGTACCCGAAGAAATTTTTTTACAAAAATAAGTATGCGAGAAAGCTTAGATGAAAAGTAGGAGATGATCATGGAGAGTACACTTATATTGAAAGTTTTTTCAATGCAATACCGGATCATATTTTAGTATTGAAGATTTTAACCCTACAGGGTATCCCAGAAGTAACTGACCCTTTTTATTTGGATTCCACATTTTAATAGGACGCCTTACAATTTGCTATCGTATTTACTCATCAACTCAAGGGTCAGTTACTTCTGGGACACCCTATTTTTTAGTGTCCATACAACTTAGCGACTGTAAAAAGTAATTGAACAAAGCTTCAACTCGGCAGTCATTAACGTATCATTTAGAAGTTACTGTTCTCTATCTGAGGTTCTTAAATACCACGATTGTCAGTTTGTGTGGGAGGTGCCCGTGGAACAGTTCACTGATGACTGCGTTACGTGGCCTAGCAGATTTAATTTCTACGAAAGACGAAACACGGTCTTTTGAAAAGCCATCTTTATATCCTGCTCTTGCAGTCTAGGTAGTTCATGTTCTTCAGCCTGCGTTGGGACAAATTTATATCCTTTATCGTTTGTGAGGACAAATTTATGTCCTTGTCCTGCCCCCAGTCTCCATTTTAAAACTATGAAGCAACTTGCCCCAAATCTTCTCAATTTATGGACAGTGCAGCAAGGAAAGAGGAGTTTCATCTCGTTAAAGGGACAAAACCGTTCGAGATAGAGAGGATTCTCTGTACGTGTACGAATATTTGGCCACATCGGTGCGTTTCTTTGAAGTTTTGTCGGCTAACAATGTGAACACAATCGAGCAACACTCGTCTTTTTCCATTACGGTCCTGAACTTGAAGGACTCTGTCATTCTCGCGAGACGTTGTACGAGTTGCGCTTATTTCGGTGCTCGATGCCTAGCCACATTTTCCCTCTTAACGAGACGTTGTACGAGTTTGGCTTATTTCGGTGCTCGATGCCTAGCCACATTTTCCCTCTTAACGAGTCGTTGTACGAGTTGCGCTTATTTCGGTGCTGGATGCCTAGCCACATTTTCTCTCTTAAGTGCATGCGTATGACGCGAGAGCTAAAAGCTGAAGCCCTAAATTTGAATACCAAATGAGTACACGTTGTTTTGCTCACACTTATACCAACAAGATGAAAATGAGGATGAAACTTATTTGTATTCTATTGAAGAACAATTAGCAAGCTTACTCGTGGGTGCGAATCCAGGTTCGTTCAAAATTCTGTTTGATTTTGTGATGCAAAATTACCTTACGTAATGATGTATTCAACTTCTTGCAAACCCATCAATGCATTAATTCACCCCTGCTGTCAAAAAGTTCGAAGTTACCCTGCTGCAAAGCGCCGTAACTGCCTATTATCTCGGTATGGGATGTCACCACGCGCAGGGGTGTGGTGATGGCGCACCATTTCTTGTGCGTATCTCGCAGTGAAGTCACGAGTCGCATCCATCAGAGGCGGCCCGTCTCCGTCTGCTAGCAGCTCTAGCGCATCTCAACAGCTCTCCGCTGTCTGTCCATTGCAGTGCACGAGTTTAACGTCTGAGATTCTGCGCGATTGCGTAATTGCTCGATCAAATTTTTAAAATTTTGTGAAAAATTTGAACGGTTTTATTTTCGGTAGTTTTTAGGCGTGAAAATAGTCACGGCTCCCAAAAATATCTCTACTGATCGTCCTAGATTTTTTGTGCGAGTAAAAAACTGTGATATTCTTTCAATCTTGTTCTTGCTTGGCCTCATTTATAGTGTTAAGCGCGTTTTTTCTTCCGCTAACATTAGGTTTCGCATGTTCAAAAAAATTGCCCACAACGATCGTATCATTGAGTACCCAACCAACTTATAACCTTTTGTCTTCCATGTTTCATCGTTATGCTGTTCTCCATTGGATCAGTTCTTGTTGTCTAGCTTATTCACATATCCTCATTTCCTTGTCCATTCGCACGTCCTTGTTCCCAATAAATCCACATCCGAGGGAGTGTTCACTCCCGTATTCTTTGCATGCAACATGTGCTATTCTCCTCAATTCCCACGTATATAAAGCTGCACACTTCACCGCAGTACGTCTCTAATGGTACATGTCGAACCTGCTATGCGTGTATAAAGCATCTTAATTAAAGCTTTGTTACTGTCAATAAATACACCTGTTGGAACTGGTATTTCCAGGACGACTTGGTTAGGTTACCTCAAATTTAGCTAGGCCTCCTCAACTTCTGTCTTTCGTGCCCATTTTGATTCTTTCATTTTTCATGCTTTTTCCGGTGATTATTCTTTATCTTTTCTTCCTTTTCTGTCTTACCTTGCTCTTTCTATGCACAGAGAATCCTGTGCAGGAACACGCCTGTGCATAAATTCCACGTTTTCTCAAGTCCATTTTGAACGGTCCTTTCTTTTCACTTTTTTGGATCTTGTTTCATGTGAGAAGGGAGCTTTAAACTATCTTATAATCTAATCTAGCTCACCTGTTTTAAATTAACGGCATTTAAATACAGCTAAACATCAAAATTCCCTTCAACATAATATTTACTCATCTCCTCCACCATGAGGGAACAACTACGCACCTTCGCGCGCTTCTGATACGCCGTTATACCGTTCGCAGACTTGGCCAATAATAATCTTTCCATGGTTCTCTCGATACAAAGTAACACAAAGCCTTCAGGTCCAGCCTGTCATCTGCAGCGTGTAGATCAATGCGCATGATGAATGCGTTTGTATTTCTGTCTCATGTTTTCTTACGTGGCCTGGTGGTTAAGCGGCCGGCAGTGGCGAGATTCTTATTGGGGTTTGCGACGGCGTAGTTGCCTGAAACCTAGTGATGAAGCTACAGAGGTCTTAGACTTCTTATGTGTAGTTATCTCTCTTGGGTTCGGGTTTTAAATGCTCAAGTAAGTCTCAGGAGCAAAAGGATCGAGAAGCATCGTCATCCATTAGCAGTTACCTACAATCTCGTGAAAACGCAACTCTCCGAGAGTTCAATGACGTGTCAGAAATTTTCATGACGTCTATGCCTACTGTATAACTGTAACTCCTCCAGATGTTTAATCTTCAGCCGCAGGCCTGCGAAACACCAATCTTGGGTACTTTCCGTTAGAAAAGGAATACTTCGCTTACAATCGCGTTGAGTCAATCATGTTTATTGGAAAATAATTTCATTAAAGTTTCTTATAAATTAGTATTTTTTATGTAATTTTGCATTCTACCGAGTCCTGCGATACACTGTTTTAATTATTTAAATTAAGTGCACCTTAATATCCAACGCAAGTGAATTTTCAAATCGGAATAGTCGCTAACAAAACGTTCGATGTGTGAGTGCATTCAGTACCTTTTTACCTTTGTATTAAAATATTTCTATATTGAATCGAGCGCTATGAGTCGCAATACGTTGCCTGTGTATCACGCATACACTCACTTTAAAATCATGTAAATTTTCAGTGGAGGTACATGAAATTTGAATGCGTGCGAATGTAAGATATTTGAGATTGCAATTTCTGGGAAAAGTAGTGCTAATTAATAATAGGGAAGATGATGCATTGTAGTCTTTGCTGCTGCGAGCCCAGGCGACTGAGAACAGCTTGAACGTCTGTCAGTAGATAATGGTACATCACATTATAAGCACGGGGGAAGTTTTCTATTTTGAAAGTTATTGTAATATTTTCAGTGCTCCTACCAACTGGGAATTAAGTTCGTATGTTGATTTTTTTACGTTTTCAGCAAATGCATGATTCGAAGGAGAAATGAGTGTACATTTTTTCCCCTCCTCTTCCTGCGTTTAGAATTTTTGTCACTGTAGAAACGATCACAAGTTTTACGAAGTAATAATTTGTTCTTTCTCCAAAAGTTGAAGTCTTGCCGATAGGTAAATGAACTAAAAGTCTAACGATTGAACGTGGCAAAAATACTTAGTGTGATTAAAGAGTAACTTCTTTTTGTAATATTTCTAATTTATTTTGAACTATAATTCTTACGAGACATGAATAGAAAATTAAAATATTTTGTATTTAGTTTAACTTAAAATTTGGAATGGGGGCAAGGGTTCGGCACCAGCTTTTCAAGCCGTCTGAGAATCTCATCAACTGATTTCTCTAAAAACGATATGTTTTAGGGCCATCTTTCAAATTGGAAACAAAATAATCAAATCGATCTGTTTAAGAATCAGTTATGTATATCAGAGAATATATGACAAAAACTTTAAAAATTATTGTGACGTATAAAGTACTTTAAAACTTTCAAGTCCGTAATATTCTTGAATGACGAGCACTTGTGAAAATAAGTTGTTTAAATTGTTCAAGAGAATTGAAACTATTTTAATATAGAGAGCTAATTATCGGTCACCCTCTATAACTTATCATTTGCATCTGCACTTTTGGTTTTTATTCAATTAAAACATGAACTCTGGGGTGGTTCGCTGGCATTTGTCTCGTGCTCCCTCTCTCACTCTTCTATCTAAATAGTCTCGGAATTTCTCATCAGTTGGTAATTGCCATTCTGAGGAGATTCTGCATCTGCTCCTTCACACAAATAGAGCGTAATACTTCTTTGACAGTATTCTGAAGTACGGAAATTTTTCTATAGTTTCGTAAATGTGTTTGTGTGTATTAAATTAGAGGAGATGGAAATCTCCGTTAATTTGGCTGCAGAGCTAAACGAGATAGGGTTTCCAAGAGTCTCAAGAGCGAACTGACTCGACTTTCCTAATTCTGACCCGGACTGGGAAAAATCTGTCCTGAAAATGGGACCATCTGGCTGGAAACTGGAATACTTGTATAAAGTTTGATGCTCAAGACATTTGTTTCATACGAACTCAGTATATTTTTTTATATTCAGTCTGGATTAAAGCTCGATGGGAGACCCAGATATATTTAGTGAATGATATTGGCTGGCGGTTAATTAATTGGAGAGCAGGCTCTCATTAATCCTAGTTAATCAATGAGCAGTGTTGTGCGACTGATCATTGAAAAAGTTTGATTTGTGGAGCATAATAACCTGCATTGCATCATTTTGGCAGTTACATTTATTTTTCAGGTATTCCCATGACACATGTACAATTGTGTCTTGTATTGGGAGATTTTATGTCGTGCCTGGACGTCTATCGGAAGTCTCTAAAGCTGCTGACTTCAGCAGTATTAATGAATAGTGGGCTGACGTTTTGTTGCCGCTTTTCGTGCAACGGCACTTGTACATATGCGACCCTATAGCTTGTGCTGACTTTTTCAAGCGAGTTACATTGTTGTCGGTAGATTTAATTTTTCACTCAAATATCTAGTTCGACTTTTGACACCCGTGGGAGGTATCGAATATTTCCTGGGAATAATTGTTACATAATTACACTATCACATGTGTAAATAATTACCTGCAAGTAGGCTAACAGTGATATTTTGACTTTGCTATGTATAAAGTATCGAATTTGTAGATTTTGTATCGATTAACCATATTTTGATGAATAAATATAACAATAAATATAACAATATAACCCAAAATATAATAATTTTGGTGTGTTAGCTTGAAGTTACATGGACTGGTATCCACCTCGAATGCACAGCTACCAAGCATAGCTATTATTCCCTCTTTGTGATAATCTAAGGTGGTCAAGTATGACATAGTTTTACCGTGCAAAGACACGTGTGTCCTAAAAAATGTAGTCTATGTGCTACTCGCAGATTGTGACCGACTGCGCCTACAAAATTATGAAGTCATGAGCTCCGGCATGGAAATCGTAATCGGACCAAAAATTGCTTGTCACTTGAATAATGTTTTGCATCCAATTTCCATTTTACCTGTGATTTCCTGGAGCATGAATGAAATACAGGGTCAGAACAAATGTAAATGTTGAAAATGATAAGAAATAAAAGGCGTGATCGCGTGAAGTGCCAATAGGCGGAGCTGTGGCGCCCGGAGCTCGGCTCAGCCGGGGCTCCGGAAACATCTCATGCTTGCCGCGCGCCCTCCGCAGTTTGGATCTCGTCCAAAACTCTCGAAAAAAGACAACTTTACTGCTTCCAGTTCTGGGAATCTTACGTCGCATGAGCGCGAAAGGGATTTAAGCGATTTTCATTGCTGCGACGGACCTATCAACGATCTTTTCAAGTCCAGAATGTTTCAGTTTATCTCTCTCGAACACAGTTCTTGCATTATACATGTATTTGCAGTACTTCGGGTAACTGAAATAATATTAGGCGTGAGCTCAACATTTTACGAATGCGTGTAGTTAAGTAATGGCGAATCTTTTATCATTATGTATATTATATATATAATGGACTGAGTGCATGCCGTTTTTCCGGTCCAATCATAAGTGAATCAAGTATCTTACTGTTGTGTCAGCTGTTTTTTACGTCGATGACGTGAAAAAAACATAGCGTTTGTTTACGTGATTTTTTGCTTAGTTTTGTGGTAGAGTAGCCATTATGAGCTCTACACGGCGTTCATTTATTTCTTGAAATGATGCTCTTTGCGTGGAATATCGTATTCTCTCTAAACGGACTTGAAATTAAGCGCCTGTTTATTTGATTTTGTATAATACTTTTTATTTTAAAAAACGATGTGCTAAAAGCGTTTATGCTTATATGTAGAGTGCAATCAAATGAGCTCACACGTTTCATTTTTTGTAAGAATGCAAAATAAAATATAGAATGAACGAAAGTAATTTATTTTCTAAATATATTACATATATTGCTATACTGAATTATTTTGTTGCAGCTAAAGAATAATTTTGGTCATTCTTTGTTATTTCTGTTTCACTAAAGCAAAACATATGACAAGTTGAAGACTTCCAGATAGCCCCGGAGATGTAGCTTAACTTACCTTGTTATTTTTCGCGGTGAGTTCATATTAGACGATTGTAAGGATAAGACTTTGCGGTTTGAGGTTCATCTCCTGGTTTATTATATTCTTTGACTTCTTGGAGTGATTAATTAGCGTTACTCCCCGAGCTCTGATGTAGATGACAGTCTTGAATTTGAGATCGCAAACTTAATGAGGAGTTCCAAAGCTATAATACTTCGATTTGAGAATTCGATCGTACCCTTCTCCTGAGCCCTTCTGAGCCGGTCTGGAAACAGCATGCGCGGCGGATCTGCACAAGATGGAAACAAGAACCGTCTTTTCAAGTTCAAATAATGACTTTCCCTTCAGCCTGGTCAATAACAGTCTTTTCTTGGAAACGCTTTCAAAGAACTTCTGTTGCATCAACTTCCAGAGTTAACTTTGCCGTGCAGTGTGGGAGATAGGTGGACTGTCCTGCCATCCGCTTCTATTGAAAAAACTCATCAGAATACGAATGTTCAAAGAAGTCTAAAAGAAGAATTCGGATAGAAGCGCATGCAGAAAAATGAGCGGAAGGGATGCTCTGAAAAAAAGTTTTCGATGGAGACCATACACAATAGGCGTTGCCACAGGAAAATGTGAAAGAAGGTTGTTTAAAACATGTTAACATGCAGTTCCTGGAATTCAAAAGTCTGAAAATTAAGTTTTAAAATTTGTATGTGAGACGTGAGTTAATGTAATGTTGATGTTACTTCGGGAAAAGATAAAAAGCTACCTGAAAGTTAAGGATAATGAAAAGAGGACGAGCTGTGAAAATTGAAATGTTCTCAAGACTTGAAGATGCCAATTTAGTAAATGAACAAAAATAAAACGAAAAAAATGAAGTAGCTATGAATCAATACATAGACTTTTAAGAAACGATATTTTGAGTATATTATCCAGCTTGTGCAGAAATTATAATTCAAAGTGTAGAATATTATTGTGGTAAAATAATAATGTGAGCGTGTGAGGCATCGTTAGGAAACTGCTAGTGATTTTGTTGTGTGACGTTTCTAGTTCAGCTAAAACAAATTTTTAAAACTCCATTGTCCAGTTGTTTGAAGAAAGGGTGTTTTAATATTGATTGACGTCGCTTTGTGATAAGCAACGAGATTTTGAGTAAAAGAAATTCTGATCGATTTTTGGCACCTTGGATGAATGCACCCGTGAAATGGAATGTAAATATTTTTCGTTTTAAATCTTGCTTTTATATATTTGAGGTATGGGTTTGTTTTTTAGATTGCTGAAAAATGAAGGGTTCAATTAAAATTCACTTGTTAATTATTCATTCATCCGGAGTCTTTGATTTTCTTATGAGACTTTTTTCGTTATTTATGACTGGCTGATGTTTGTTGTACTTATATTCTTATATTTTTTTCGTTGTTGTGTTAGTACTTAGTGATACTAAGTGCAGTGAAAGTTAATTTTTCACGTAAAATACATTCCAGCCCCCGAATGTTATATGCGCAAGAGTGGATGCAACTATTACGGTTACGAAAACTAAAAAACTTACATTTTCGTCTGAGATGGTAACATCCCTGATTGAGTGGGTGGAAATTATGCGTCAAGTTTCCTCCAAAAGGTATTCTAATTTTGTTTTCCCCGGAAAGAACGCCTAAAATTAGCTGATTTGCAATTCACTGGCTTCACTGGGCGAAATTCTAATGCGAGTTCTCGATGACACGTTGCTAGCATTTTCAAGTTTTTCAGCTAGGCAAGGAGATGAAGCTTGGCTACCCTTCAGAAGAGGTGCGGGCTGGCGAGATGAAGAGCTTTACTTTCGTCACGTTTCTCAAATTGTGCAACCATGCAAAATGGGCGCCAAAGTTTAGCTGCGTTTCTTAGTTATGAGACACATCAAAATTCCATTGCACATTATAATGTGCAAATGGTTTGAAGGTCGAGATAATGTAGAGAGACTTGCAGCCTCCCGTGCGCAGCAGCGCGGAAGCTGCATGCAAATCGGCTTGTTTTATCGGGCGTAACGCTGACGGTCGCGGCTGGTGCGACCAGTGCGGATTACCCTCTTAGCGGATTACCTTTTTGCATCAAGTGTTTTATACGGGAACATTACTTTTCTTTTTGCTCCTAGAGACTGAGCAATTTATAGCCTAGCATGAAGTTAGGAAAAAGTATGAGTTAATTTTTGTTTTGTGTTTTGTGTCAAGTTTTTTAGGAGTATCTTGTTATGAATTAACAAAAGTTATATTTGTTTTGAATGAGTTTAGTTTGGAAAGAATCGAACGCCTGAAAATAGTTATTTTTTCATGGAAATGTTGTATTATTGGATGCTCTTCCACTTTTCAAATCCGTCGTGCAATAGTGCCGAACACATTTCATGTGAAATGAGGCATTGCGAAAAATCAACGTTCCTGTTAGTTGAACGTGTCAGTGCGAGAAAAAAAGTGAGGTGTTAATTCAATATTTACCTGATACTGCTGCTTAATAGCGTTGATCGCAACTAGCCCAGAGATGGCCTTCGAAGAAGCTTTGGGTTATGACATTTGTTTGTGAAAAGTTGTGATGATTGCAATGCAACTGATGTCGAGCGTCCAAGCCAATTGCCCCTCTTTACTTGGCCCCCAGGAGCTCTTACAGCGTGTGACAGCCTCCTCTCAGTCGAGTGCAGTCTTGCACGAACTCTACGAGGGGAAAAAATAAAATGACTTTGATGTTTCTAAACAGATAGATGATTAATTTCTGGAACATGCGTCGCGACCAGCTGCCCGGGCTACTCAGGCCTTGGTGTGTTGCTATGTGAAAATGGATATTCCTCTGTGCTCTTTTAATCCTTTTATTCCATTTCTCTTTTGAGTAAAATTCTTTTAGTTAAACTTATCGTTTGTAATTCATAGTTGTAAATAAGTTAAAAAATAGTTAAGGCATAACCTCTCTTAACGATACTGAGAGGTTATGCCAGTAAACTTCGATAGCGTAGTAGTATATTTTGTGTACTCGTTTTTTATTCATTTTCAAAGAAATCTATATCTGGCTCTTGTGTTGGCGTTCTAGTCTAGGAAATATTATTGCGGAACACTACTGGGTGTAGGAATTAGCACGAGAAAGTTTCATTCGCATATTATGCTAATACATCAAAATATAAAAAGGATACTTAAAATCGTTGAGATTAACGTATCAACGAGTTAGCATGCACATATTAGAACGAATATTGCAAGTATTACTGGCGTAATTTACACTGATGTGCTCATAGTCTGCCAACAATTTTTATTCATGAATTTTATGTTGAATTCCGAATTTTCTGGAATTTTATTCCTTACAGCTAAAATTACTTCGCTGTCTACGTAAGCACAGCAGAGCATGCTTATTGTTTAAATTTCAGTGGTAGACTGACACATGATTAGCAAACCTGAACCTTGCATAAATGATTGAATAATTTGGAGTGAATGGACTATCGTTGTTTTTTTGAAGTCGTGAATTAAATCATTTTTTGATTGCATCCAAATCAATGTGATTAGGGTGTTCCTCTTTAGTTCCCACCAAGAACAGTTGTGTTCCATATTCTGTGTGTGCAGTCATAATTCTCCGTTAAAATGACACGTCCAGTTTTCATATGTGCCTTCAAAAGTAGCCCTTCATACAGGGACAGGCTGCATGTTCTCCTCTATGAAAGTTTCCTAAGGAGGATACCATGAAAGCTCGTCTGCCGCTGTCGACCGTTATCACCTCCGTGGGGCGCGAAGTCTTCAAGAAACGCAACCGAGGAAAACCTCTTGAGAGAAATTAAACTTGCAGTTACTCGGGAAAATTGGCGGAAAATTGATTCTGATTAGGACATTAGCGTGGAGATGTCATCCACTTGTAGAACGTAGTCCGTTGACTGAAGGAAAACCTCCCTTGTTCGTCACGTGCTTCGTTATGCACTTATGAGCTGGATTTTATGAGACCGCTGCAGGTCACATTTTCTATCTTGTTTACTAGGCTCGGCTAAATATATTTTAAAATTCAATCGTATTCTTTTGTCAATTGTATCATTAGCTGTGATTCTTTACTGTATACAATAATACGTGCGCAAATGCTCTCGAGAGATTAGAACTCAGTGCGATTTTTTACTTGGTCTTCGAAGTTAGTTCCTCTTCGATATACCTCTTTTTGCTACTTGATTTAGAACAATTGCTTAATTACAATGAGTCTAAAAAGTCCAGTGTAAGAACTTGGGGATACCGATGGCTCCACGACTCAAATACGTGATTCAGAAGTCGATGGAGATCTTCTATAGCTCTTTGCGGGTACAAGTGGTAAATCATTTTACAATGTTAACCGCTGAAAATTTTGATGACTGGAAATAATGGTATCGATACTCTGATACCGCACTGATTTCCATATCGTAAAATGATTCGAGTTTTTATAAGACTTCAGCACCTTGTGATTTGCGCTACGTACATTTGGTGCATCACACCCCGACTATTTCATCCCTGACATGCCCTCTGGAGGGTTGAGCGTTCCTTCAGCTCAACGAGGGGACTCAATGCGCCTTGGGCAAACCGAACAAGGAATCGTGATCTCTTCTTCCGGAGGTGTGCTGACGGTGTTCGGTCTGCTTTCGTCAGGCGTTCTGTGGAGAGAATCGGGCACTTGTTCCACATTCCATAAACTTGCTGCCAAAACTTCGGTAGCTCAGGCTGTTAAAAATTGTTGTGCCTGACTTAAAGAGTAGGTTGTTCTTGTTGAACATTTTCCATTGGTTAATGTCTACATCGATGTACCACTCTGTAGTGCCAGCGTACGATGCTCTTGATTCTTTCTTTTTTTCCCAACGCCAGATTTTACAGATATGTAATGAAGCGCCACTTCCGACTGACTTCGTCTATGTTCATTTAAAGCAATGGATGAGAATAATCATCCGTGAAGTTCTGAATTTACTCAAGTGTATTTCTGACGATCTAGCTACGTACGAGTACATTTTTTTTGTTAACCCTTGTTCATTTTTGCAGCAACACTATATGCTCGATTGCATTTAATTTTAGCGGTATTCTGTTTAGTAACCTATACGAAAGTACTGCAATTAAATGCCTTCTGATATCATGTTTATTTCAACGTTTTATCATCATTTTCTATCATTTTACTCGTGTCTTGCATTCCTTTGGAGAGAAATAAGCGTCCGCATCGCACTTTATGCAGCATATTTCCTTAGCGCATCAGCGGCATGTTTACAGCATCTGACCGTCGTCTATTCCCATCCCAAACCGCTTTTCATGAGCCGGTGTCCACTTTCAGTTTGACCAATGTGTGCACATCGACTCTCGACATCCGCAGCTTTCTCCCACTTCTCCAAAATCCCCCGAGCGGAAGTGGGCGTCTTTGCGCTGCTTCCTCGCCCACGCTGCTGGATGTCCTCCATCTCGTTGCAAAAAGCTGACTTGGCTCAACGCGCGCTCCCGCTGCACTTCATTGCCCTTGCCACCGTTAATGAGATGTTAATTGGCTTCTCTGCCAGCGACTGGCCTTCGCTTTTGAAGAAGTCGCTCGATGCCCTCCCTCGTAAATTAATTGCTTGTCGTTGCTTTGCCCTCTTGAGACGTTTTAGCGACCGACACGTTTTGCGGGATGAACGTGGACATCATTGGTCCCGCAATTGCGTCATCTGCTTCTGATCGATGAAATATAACAATTATGGTTGGTATGCAGTTGTTTTCGCTCAGCTTTTAGTGGCGTAAATTCTATTTGTATACAGTTCGGAAATGTTACTAGTAAAAATGAGTTCTGTAAATGAAGCATTAATCTAAACCCACAGCCGCATTCTATGGGTTCAGATGGGATGCTTTACTCCGGTCCTAATGCTAGGTATTTTGAACTTTCAGTTGTACAGTTCCTTGTAAATTTTTTTAGTGATGCAAACTTCGTCATCTTCGTACGACTGGGTCTTTTTGTACGAATACAATTAAAGTTGCTCGCATTGTATCACACTCGGGCAAACTTAAAGGTCGTCTGCTTTGAATCCATGCCGGTGATGGGCTAAAGTGGGTTGTTTTGCGTACGTTGGAAACGTAACCATGAGGTGAGAGATGTTCCGAGCTACGCGTGGTGAAGATTTTAGGTTTTTTATGGGTCATCTTCCATTAGTATTCTTATTCAATGTCGTGATAAAGAAATATCTCGTTTAAGTCAAATGCAAAATGTTTCATTTGAGAAAAATATTTCGTAAGTAAAATCAGAAACATGCATAAATTTCATTCCTTCAAACGAGAAATGGAACTCAATTGTACAGACACGGGATTTGCTGGTAAATAAATAATTTGGACTGTCGTGCAGCGCTGCTCTGTTGTTTCTGTCCCTGTTACTTCCAGCTGCGCACTTTGGGCACTTGAGTTAGTAGTTTCCTTCTTATTATTTCATTCGTTCGACTAAGCATCCCTCCAGCTCGTACTTTAATTTCTACTGTCTCCGCTTTCTCCTTTATCTGTACATTTTCAGAACTGTCTCTCCGATTTCTACTACAATACGTTAATTGTAGTCATTCATTTGTTTCGTGCATCTTTTTGCTGTCGGTGAGCATCCACACCGGTGACTACATTGCTACTGCAGTAGTTGACCGCATTGCCAAATCACTCACTCGTGCGCTCTTGAGGGAACATTACATAAAATCATCCCTCAACTCATGCTGCAACTGCCGTCATCACCCAGCAGCTCACGGTAGACGTACCCACTGGGATCGGCTGCATGCACCGGCACCATCCAGCAGCAGCAGCAGGAGCATCGAGCTCCGCTGCAAATGCGCAGCCACTCGGCCTGCCTCGCCAGCCTCTTCCCTTTAATTGAGGGAGGCAGCGGGGGAGCAAATTGTTAGGGAGCACGCGGCATCCCCATACACCCAACAGCTCCCTAAAAATGGTCCAGCTTAAATGGATCCCCGCTTAAGGAGCCGCGGCAGTCACGTTTCCCGAGTTTGCTTTATCGCTCTGGTGTGGGCAACTTTCAAATCTGACGCTTTGACTCGGTGTAAGTTTGTGTGATCCGAGAATTTATGAGTGCGGGAATCGGGAGATAATTCTACGCTATTTACGATTGTTGTTCGCGCTCAGTAAATCCTCAAATCGGTTTCTGGCACAGTTGGATTTTATATCAGCTGCGCAATGTTTTTTAACTATGAGAAATGTTTCACTTTCATGGGAAGTGTTGTTGGGACGGTTTTCTCCCCCCATCACCGGTACCTAACCACAGGAAAACTCAAACGCTGATGTTCCGTATTCGTTTAATCCCAACGACGCCGCGCATCTGGGTAGGTGAATTGTTTCGTTTTTTTCCAATGTTTCGTTATCATTTTAACTCAAACCATGAAAGATCATGAAGATAACTTATCATAAATTACACTTGTCTACTCTATGCGGCTCGAAGAGAGGAGTCGTTCAAAGTTGCCGTTTTTTGTGGTAATTTCGTAATCGTTCTCGGATTTTATTGCTGTCCTCACTTGTGTTCTAGAAGAAGGAAATGGTTCTCAAAGCTTCATTTGATGTGATTCGATCACATTTTATAGTCAGAGACGCCGTTATGCGCTTTCTCAAGTTACCTCGCTTGCTAGAGAGTTGATTTCATACCTCCTAAAGGCCTCTGTGCTGAGGTCGACTCAAGCACCGGCCAATTGCGCAGATAGAAGGTTTGTGCGACAAATTTTTGCGCTTTGAATTTAGCCTCGCTTCCAGAGGACCACAGGAAGCTTTCAATATTGGGAGCGCAATTGGGAAACTGAATCGTAGAGCCGAATTTATCAATTATTCGGAGCCCGCTTAATTTACCCGGCTGAGGCCATCGATTGATTTGAATTCGATGTACATATTGAACCGCACGCATCTCTTGAAGCAGCACCTGGGCTCCAAAACGTATTTTTGGTCGTGGTTTTATGTACCGTAAGTATTATGTAGTGCTCGTAGCTCTAACTTCAGTGAGCAAGCGCATAACTCAATTTTTCTACACTTACACACCTTAGCACAATATGAACTGGAGAAGCCAACGATTGCTATGTTTCACAAAGTTTTGCTCGTTTTTTATACTTTTACTGTACATTGTAGTTCATAAAACTGACCCCACTAGTCTAATTTCTTGAAAAGAACCAAGATAAACGATAACAGGTTTAGAGGCTCAGTATAGATGCATCGCGTGGACCGCTTGGTACGCACAAGTGTGTGCTGTGAACGACTCGGTAAGACGATTATGGACTCTGTTTTGATTGACCACCAAGTTGTGTTTGCACTCTTTTTTGGACTAGTTTCTCGGTATTTGTTGTTGAATTGAAAACCTGGCTCTCGCTTCAATGTATCGTAGGTAGCTAATACATCGAAACGAGCTTGAGAAACTCGTTTATTGTAATTGACATACCTGGTTTGATGATCCTCAATTGAAAACTTCCCAATAAATCATTAAGATTGCGATAATTGCTAATGATCTTAGCTGATGGAAGGAATGTAATTATAATTATAATTCGAACAAACAATGGAATATTGCAGTTATTTTCCTCAGGGTAGATCGGGATAGATGATTTTTCATCCAATTTTATTGTTCGGGATTGGAAAGTGTAAATGAAGTTATCCATTTCAGGGCAAAAAAGTGCTGTTGAAGTTTTTCTTTTCAAGATAAACAAGTGTTCATGTAGCAGTCCTGCTCATAGTAATTGGGATTAATACAGTTTTCCTGGTCAGAGGAGTTAAATGTTCATACAGTTAATCGGTTTTCATTAACTTTTTTTATTTATCTTTAGTGATGTTAGAAAATTGTGTTGTGCGTGGTTTTATTTTTAGTGCGTCAATGCGTCCAGCTTCTCCGTTCGGAACTGATGACTGAAATTCAAGGGCTTAGACAATGTCGTGCATTGGACAGGATTGAATCATAAATTCAGTCTTATGAACAAACAAGTATATTTCTCTTGTTCAAGCTTGTAATTATATATAAGCTTGGGTGTATAATAGAATTTGTGTTGCTAGGGTTGTCTTGGAATAGCCTTCATAAAGTGCGGGATATGTTGTCATTAGTGAAGCGTTTTGCAGCGTTATCATTTAGTTGAATGGGACGCTGAGCTCAGATCATTAAATACAGTTTAAATAGAATTGTACTCTAGGATTCACGGCTAAGACTCAGTGTTTTCATTTCCCTCATGAGATAAGCCGACATGAGAAATCATCACAATTTTGAGAACTTGTGGTTCTATTTAACTAGACATGAAAGTGTTCTGACAAGCATCTAAAAACATGTTATTTTCGAAATCGTTTCCACTTAATTCCTGGTAAATGTAACGGGCACTCGTAAATACATATTATTTTTAGGTCGATGTGCGCTAATGGTTGGAAATGATATGGATTTTCAACATCGTAAGTTTATTTTATCGTCGTATGCAAATACGAGCACGATTCGGGCTCGTGCGTTGAAAATGAGGCTGTTATCGTCTGAGCAGCATTCTATGTGATTTGGAATACTTAACAGGACTTAATTTTATCTCTCAAATTTCATGCAGCGTTTCGTTCAAGATCATATACGTGTGTTTGTTTTTGAGGTTCACGTGTACGAGGAAATTATTTCAAGAGCGTGATTTTAATTTCGGTATAATGTCTTGGGTAAAACTAACACGGATCATGATCAGGTACACTTCGCCTCCACGTTTTCTTGAACTCTTCAAGTGTGGGATATAATTTTTTTGTCACAAATGTATTACAATTTCCTATTATTTGAAAAACACTCGTTACAAGCATCCTATTCCGATGTAGCGAGAGCACTGTTACAAGCATGTTGAAAATACTATTCCCATCTTGCACTGATACTAGTATAATAAGAAACTAGTAGTTATTAGTGTACTGTAATTTTCACACTAGATTGAATTGAAGACACCAGTGTGTCAGTAAAGGCGAGCATGATGTGCGTTGACAAGACGAGGCCTACGCCTTAACGCGGCAATTTGGTGTCTAGGAAGTGCTCGTCATTTTTGTGCTCTCTATTACAGGCGGTGCTAATTAAATAAATAACCTAATTATGTGACGCGATTTCTCCTCTTTTGGTCTCCTATTTGTGGTAATTATATGGGAAGGAATTGCTCAAGTAATTGCAGTTGCTCTCGTGTCTAGAATGTCATACAAATATTGAGGACTCATTGATGTCGAGTTAAATTTTACCTTTTCCCTGTTTTTAATAGCTATGCATGGAGACTTGTCTAGATACGTCCACTTGTTAACTTTAATTTGTGCAATGAGTTCGCAATTTGAGAGTCCAGGAATTGATGGAGGTATTTTACAAAAACCGCAAATAACAGAACAATAAAATACGAAGATTGTGTGCTGGCACATCGGTGTGTTGAGATAATTTTTCAATGGTTTTCGTTCAACGCGGGAGTTTAAAGTTCGTGATTTGAAAAATTCCGTTTGTGTTAGTATAATGCTTGGACAACCATATATTTATGTAATTTTATTCGTGTAATGTGATGTGGGAAGCTCTTCATCAATGCTCAAGAATCCATTCACTGGGATGACAGGAAGTCCTCTAATAGGAGGAAGCTTGTGTAATATTAAAGTGTCTTGCTGAATCTCCTTCGCCGTGAGAAATGCGACCGCCTTGATGTACAATATTCTCTGTAGAGTTTTTACACATGTGTGAATTTTGAAATGTGGTTTGACTTACTTTCCTCAGTTCATCGAATTATCATCTTCATTTGTGATGTATTGATTGTGCTGTATAATTTTGTGTGTTTCAAGCCAATTCACCATGTTTTTTCACCTTTCAAATCCACTCTTTGTATTTCTCTTAAGTTCGAAATCGCGAGTTGGTGCTTATTTGCTGAATAATTATACTGTCAGTATTAATTGGTTGATGAAGCCGAAAGAAAACATTTAAAGGCAATTTTTGTTGCTGTTAACCTTTTCTTCATGTTCTAATGTAGGAAACATATCACGGATCAGGTCATTTTACTGGAGATAAGGCGGCTGTTGACAGACTTGAGCCCATTTTCTAAAGACGCCTTGGCTTATCCGAATATCTTACCAAGTACACTATGTTGCTATTTTTCAAGTTATTCATCCGTCTGGATTAACGTTTCTGGTTAATTTTGTGTCTGCTGTTCAGTGTAATGGATGTCCAATGGACGAACAAGTGCAATGAACATTGCGTTGGACTAATTTGCGTTGTGCGTTGCACTAATAAGCTAATCCTATAAGGTAATTACGTTCATTTT